>JAREIS010001217.1:0-17500 GCA_030060385.1 Muscicapa striata striata
ATGGGAGGCTACAGGCTGGGGGCAGAGTGGCTGGAAAGCTGCCCGCAGAAAAGGTCATGGGGGTTCTGGTTTGCAGTGGCTGAACATGAGCCAGTGAGTGCCCAGGTGGCCAAGAAGGCCAAGAGCATCCTGTCCTGGGATGTGCTTTAGTGGTGGCCTTGGCAGTGTTTGCAGCCTCAGGTTAGTAGGGGGATTCTCTGGGATTAAAGCAGTTTTCCAGTGGAAACACTTCTGCAGCTCTAAACCTCCTCCATTCCTTGTTTTGAAGGATGCAGTCCCAAATAGACCCACATTTGTGTTAAGGAATTTAACATCTCCCTTTCCTTGAAAGTAAAGGGAATCAGGCTTGAAATGCTCTTGAAACCCTTTCAGTCCTTCATCTTCAGCTATGCATTTGAATTGAGGTGCTTTTGTACAGAAAGGTTGGACCATGAGATAAATGCAGACAATTTAGCTGCAATGGCACTTATTTTATCTGGAGAGAGCACAGTGTCCCCGTGGGGAATTCTTGACCAGATGGACAAGTGCTCTGATGTCATTGCTGTGCTGACATCACTTTGGAGAGGAATACACAAGTGTCTGCAGGGTCCTCATTGGGAAACTTTGCCTTGGGAGAGGTCCACGCCTCCTTGGAGATCAGTGCCAATCAGGGGGATGGCATTGGACGGCCACTGACCATGTGCCAACAGCCTGGGGACACTGAGCTGATGTGATATATATATATATCATATTGTAATTCGTGTTTTATATAAAATAAGTCTGCAAATTAAAAAAAAAAAAAAAAAAAAAACGAGCCACAAAGTAAAGGCAGTGATTGCCTCAGAGCTAGGTAAATTAACATACCTACAGGCTGGACTGCTACCGATAAGCACCTATCTCCTGGGGAAGCCTGGAAACTCACAGGGGAGCAGCATTTCCCAAATATCCCATCACCTCCCCCAGGACTGCATTCCCTGACTCTGGTTCCCGTAAAGATGAAGTCAACCACCTAAAAGCAATACACAACGGACACAAAATCTCGTCAAAGAGCAGGAAGGACTTTGTCTTGTGTGGACAACAGAGCTGAATTTGAAAGAAACAAAGGACTGTCCCGCTCCAGGCTATGAAAAACAGTATAAAAAGGGGGCCAACCAAGACGGGCGGTGTGAACACCAGGGGAGACCCAGTGCGATAGAGGCTGGGTAACATCGTGTGTTCACCCAACACCGAACCCGGGCTCGGTGTTGTTTTTTTCCGGTTGTGGCTTTCCAGGACCGTATTTTCGGTCGCGAAAATAAAATTTGCCAATTTAACATTTAATTCGGTTTGATCGTTTATTACCTATAACAGCTGAGAAACAAAGAGGTTTTCTGTGCGGGTGGAGTGATCCCCCATTTCCGGGGAACCCAGTGGGAATGTCCCTTTCCCTCTGGGGGCTGTGCCTCAGCCCTCCAGAAACTGTCCCTACAGTTGTATGACCCTACACTTCTGGCAGCCTTTTAGGAGGAGTTTCCCTTCTCCTGACAACACTGTCTTCTGTATAAATGATTTGCAATAGGATTCTCCACACAGGAAAAAACTCAGATCTCATGGAGCTGTTCCAGAGGAGGACAGCAAGACACTCAGAGAGCTGGAACACCTCTGTGACAGAGACAGGCAGGGAGAGCTGGGGCTGTTCAGCCTGGAAAAGAAAAGGCTGTGGGAGACCCCATTGTGACCTTTCAGGACATCAAGGCACCTCCACCTTTCCCTTTCAAGGCACTGGGGAAACAACAAACCTTCACTAATGCCCTGGAATGTCTAAGGAGAATCACAGGCATGGACAGCTCTTGGGAAACACTTCTCAGGGGATTTTCACTTTCTGAAAGCCCAAGATATCGGAATGTCTTCCTGGTGCCTCAGGCCCTGGGTAAACAGGGCTTATCAGAGATGCAGCCAGGGGACCAACATCCCTCCCACTGACTGGGCACCTCTGTTTGCCCAGTTTGATCCCAGTGGCTCCCTGGGGACAAACACCCTCTCTCCCACATCCTTTGAGATGGGCACACCCTGCTCTGGGCCTTGTCCCCACCCCTCTCTCTGTAGGTACTGCTGACTTAACCATGGAGAGCAAAAGCCAGGCGCTTCTGCTGCAAAGGACCCACCAGCTTTTCAGCCACAGGGGGCTGGGGACAAAAATAACTTGTAAGAGACACACTGGAGGCACTGGGCTGGATTGGGAAGAAAGGGGAAAGCAAGGGATCCTGGGAGAAGGGGCCTGCAGAAGTAATGGGATGCAGGAGCTGCTGTGCTCCTGCCCAGAAGCACTGGGGTCCTGGCCAAGAGGCACAGCTGAGGCAGGGGCTGCATCCTGAGTCATCCAGGGGAGTCCTGGGGTGACAGGGATGGGAATGCAACAGGGGGTCCTGGTCAAGGGATTTCCCTGGCAAAACTCCTAAGGACAGGGGTGTTGTCTAGGGCATCAATTGGGGTGCACTGGGCTGGGCTGGGACAGACTGGGATGGTCTGGAGTGCAGTGGCCGTGCAAGGGAAGGGTCTGACAGTGGCAGAACGTGTAGTACTCACCAGAGGGGTCTTCAGGATTGTGACATTGTCTAAATCCATCTGCAGAGAGATCAGGAGACCTCACTGGTCACTGGGATGCCCTTAGTGCCAGCAAGAGATGGGGGGAATAACCTGTCCCCCAGTTCCCTGAAGGGATGCCCTGGAAAGGGTTACAAAGCCATGGTTCTATATTGGAACATGTGGGGCTGTGGGGCAACAAGGGTGCAGGGACCAAAGGGGGTGGGGGGCAAAGGGACTGGAATTCAGGGCCTCCAAGGGGAGGTTGTGGTGAGGCAGGAGGGACCCAAAGACCCTGAGCTGGATGTGGAAGGGGCCCTGTGTGGGATACAGGGGAGAAAGGAATTCCAGTGTAGGGACATGGGAGTGAAACAGAAGGGGTTGAAGTGGGCAGAAGTGGGACAGATGAGGAGAAGACAAGTCTGGGACAAGGTTTGTGAGTGCCAGGTGAATCCAGGAATGGTGCCAGGAGACACCACTGCAGTGGCCTGGGAGAAAAGCAAGGAATTGAGGGGAAAAAAGGGAAAGGAATTGGGAATGATCAGTGGGAAAACATTCATAGACCCTGGGTAGAACAAAGAGGAGATCCCAGGGAGATTTCAGAAGACACCAAGGATGGGAAGCTACAAAGGACAGGATGTGGGAGCACCATGACATCAGGGCCTCACCTTGGCCAGTGCCATTGGGCACAGCAGGATGGAGAAGAGCAGGGCCACGCAGAGCACAGCCACCTTCATCTTCCTCTAGCACAGGCAGTGCTGGCTGAGGCCGTGACAGGTGAGGAGCACATTTATCCCTTCCAGGACTCTTCCTTGTGCCCTCCCTGAGAGCCCCCAGGCCAAAGCCTGGCTTGGCACAGCCCCAGCCCTGGCCACAAGCCCAGCCCTGGCACAGAGTCCATCCCATGTGGCACAGATCCAGCCCCCTCGCCCATCATCCCTGCAGCTTCCTGCATGGGACAGCTGCCCCTGGAAGGGCCTAGGAACCTGCAGGGGCCAAGGGCTTGGGCAGGGAGCTGGAGACAGGTGAATCCCTACTCCAACACAATCCATCTTCCATCAGGCCTCAGAGTGCTAGGGAATTGTGATCACCTGAAGACAAGGCTGAGGCTTGTGGAATTACTCAGGTGTGGCACATCCCACATCCACATTACCCAATTTTCCAGCACTACAGGCCCCAACTGGTCCAGTGTCCAGCCCCAGAGCAGATTCCAGAGGGGAATATCTCCTGCCCTACCCCTCACCCTGTCCCAGTTGTGGCCACTTTGCCATCCCAGAGCACCTGGGTCCTGCTCTGCACAGCTGCCACACATGGGGGTGCCAGGGACCCCATCTCCAACAAGGCTCCCATTCCAGCTCTGTCCCTCACTGGGACTTGCCCACAGCTCGCCAGGGCCCTTGTCCCCACTCAGTGTCTCTGCAATGCCCTGGCCCTGGGCCCAGGCCAGCAATGGCCCAGAGCAGGATATGCCCATCCCCAGGGATGTGGGGGAGAGGGTGTTTTTCCCCAGGGAGCCACTGGGATCAAACTGGGCAAACAGAGGTGCCCAGTCAGGGGGAGGGATGTTGGTTCCCTGCCTGTATCTCTGATAAGCCCTGTTTACCCAGGGCCTGAGGCACCAGGAAGACATTCAGCATTTGGGGTTATCCAAGAAGTGAAAATCCCCTGAGAAGTGGTTCCTGAGATCTGTCCATGGCTTCAATTTTTGTTTGCTATTCCATGACATTAATGAAGGCTTTTGCTTCTCTCTTTCCACAGGGACACTGCAGATCCAGCAAAAATGTGGGCCAGTTGGGAAAACATTTCAGGTGACTGCATTTCTGGAACTTGTCCAAGGAGCTGCAGGGCCCAGGAAGATTTTCCTGTGGAGTGCCCCAGGGATGAGAGACTAGTGTGTCCCCATGGGGGATTCTTGACCACATGGACAAGTACTGTGATGTCATTGCTGTGCTGATGTGGTCTTGGAATGGAATTGAGGAAGTGTCCGCAAGGTCCTAATGACAGAACTTTGGCTGAGGAGAGGTCCAGGTTCCCTTGGAGAGCAGTTCCAGTCAGGGGAATGGCATTGGATAGCAACTGACCATGTGCCAACAGCCCAGGGAGAACAAGCTGGACGTGCACAGAGGCTCCCAGTGTGGCCAGATTGGCCTTGCAGCTTCAGGGACATCACGGGAATGTCCCTGCCTCCCTCGAGGCTGTGTCTGAGCTGTGCAGAAGCTGTCCCTACAGCTGCTATCAGCATTTCAGGAATGAGGGATTTCCCTTCTTTGATAGACTGGTACTTCTGTGTGAAAAATGTACAACACAGTCCTCAGCACAGGGAAGATTCAGACTTCATGGAGCAGTTCCAGAGGAGGCTGAGACGCTCCAAGTGTTGGAGCACCTCTGTGACAGAGACAGGCTGGGAGAGTTGGGGCTGTTCAGCCTAGAGCAGAAAAGGCCATGGGGAGACCCCAGTGTGACCTTGCAGGACTTCAAGGCACCTCACAGGAACTGTGAGGAGAAATGTTTTAGTAGGGCCTGTTGGAATTGGAGAAGGGGAAATGGTTTTCAATTAGAACAGGATTTGTTCAGACTGGGCAAGAGGAAGAAATTTTTCCTGCTCAGGGTGATGAAACACTGGCACAGGTTTCCCAGAGAGCTGGTGGATGCCCTGTTCCTGGAAACATTCCAGGCCTGGCTGGAGAAACATGATGGAGCAAAAGATGTCTCTGCTGCCACCCCACAGGAGGCACTGTGGTGTCAGCTACCAGAGGGGTCGGTGTCTCTTGTAGGATGCAATTCCCCTGGGGAGCAGAGAGAACACACAGCACCACAGTTGGCAGGAATGTCCTCCCATGGAGATGGGAATATTCTGGATCAACAGGCTCAGGCTGCCCAGTTTTGCCTCTTTGTAGATGGACACAAGTGTCAGAAGAGACTGAGAACCAGGAGTTGGCACAGTGTTTTTGAGGCCTCTTGGTTTCCTGAGGGCCTATAGTATCCCAGGTTCCCTTTGGTTCCATGAGGCCCCACAATGTCACAAGGATCCCTGGACACCCCAAGGCCCTGAGGTATCCCAATGGATCCTTGATCCCAACTGGCCTTGCTGTGTCACAAGGGCCTCTGGATTCCATGAGACCCCACAGTGTCACTGTGTCCCCGTTTCCACAAGCCAAAGTGTCAGAATGGCCCTGAGCATCTTTAGGCACCAGAGTCTCACAGCATCCCCTCAGTTCCATGAACTCCACAGTGTCACAATGTCCCCTTGGTTCCTGCAGTGTCACAATGATTCCTGGGAACCATGAGACCCTGGGGTATCCCAATGGATGGTTCCATGAAGCCCCACATTTTCACAGTCTCCTCTTGGTTCCATGAGGGCCCATGGCCCCAAAGGGGCCTCTGGATTCTCCAAGAACCCGGAGTGTCACAGGGCCCCTGTGATCCCCTGGGTCCCTGCAGTGTCACAATGTCCCCAGGAGGCCCTACAGGGTCACAACTGAGCAGCACAGGAGTGGGCACAGCACCAGGGCAGGTTTGGCAGCAGCACCAGAACAAGAGCAGCAGCTGTGGAACAACAGGGAGCAGGGGTGGAGTGGATAAGGAGCAGTGGAACAGTGAGAGATGAGCAGCGTTGGAGCAGGAGTGGAGCAGTGGTGGCACAGTGGTGGGGGAGCAGAGGAACTGTGCTGGAACAGCACCAGAGCAGCACTGCAGCAGCTCTTGAGCAGCAGTGCAGTGACCATGGGCAAGGTGGAACAGTGGTGAAACAGGAGCCACAGCCATGGAGCAGTGGTGGCACAGGCAGCGCAGCCGTGCAGTGACAGGGGAGATGCCGAAGCTGCGGACACAGAGCGGCTCCGAGCGCTGTGTCCTGCAGGAGCCGGCCCTGCACACCAGAGCGATGCCCCTCAGGCTGACCCAGAGCGGGGGCAGCGCAGGAATTGCTGCTGGGCTGTGGGAGGGGTGCACTGAGTGCATTTCATGGTGACTTGGGGGTTTGATCCTGGTCATTGTGGCTGCTTTTGTGCTGCCGGGACCCTTCCAGTTCATCTGAAGTCATGGACTCAGGAGATACTCAGGACAAAAGGAATCAAACTGCCTTCTTTAGTGCAAGGAAACACATCTCGGGAGAAGTTTAATGATTTCTGATTTAGGAACCAAACTGGGTCAATTATTAGCCTGTGGTTTTGTTCTAAATCAGGGACAGTTTCCAAATTACTGTAATTTAATGAGAAAAATAAGGAACATGCCTCACAATCAGGATGTTCCCAAGTGAGTGAAGAATTTATTTGGTCATAATGATCAAGAAAACAATCTGAATTCTTTTCTCTCCTTCCTGCTTTCTTCCTCTCTCTGGGATTAATCCTCCAACTCTTCCTGCAGGTCAGCTTTCCATAATCTGCTCCGGAGTTGGAATGTGCCAAATGAACAGTGGCAAGACACAGAAGAATTGACCATAAAAACTTCCAACTTTCTTGTTGTAGCCTCTGAAATTTGAGGATTTTGAAACTTCTGTTTTTTAAAGTATTCACCACATCTCAGTCTTCTAAATTTTGCCCTAGCATAAAACCCTCCTGTTGCCTTCTTTGGGAACTGACCTTAAAAATTGAGGAGAACCAGAGTGGGGATCAAAGGTTTGGGCTCATTGCTGTGCTGACATCACCTTGGAGAGGAATTGAGGAAGTGTCTCAGGGTTCTAATTGCAGAACAATGGCTGAGGAGAGGTCCAAGCTTCCTTGGAGATCAGTACCAGTCAGGGGGATGGAATTGGTCAGCAAATGACCATGTGCCAACAGCCCAGGGAGAATGAGCTGGACACACACGGAGGCTCTCAGTGCAATTGGATTGGCCCCCAGCTCTGGGGACCCCTTGAGAATGTCCCTGCTTCCCTTGGGGCTGTGTCTGAACTGCGCAGAAACTGTCCCTACACATGCTCCAGCATGTAGGGGTGAGTAGGTCATTTTGGAACCTCCCTGGAATAGGGAAGCTTTGCTGCAGAACCTGGAAGGAAACCCAAAGGCCCCAAAGCATTTCTGCAGGAGAGCTCCTGCTGCAGTATGTGTGAGGCAGAGCAGAAGGGCTGCTCTGACTTGCCACCCTGCTCTAGGCACTTGTGTTGGCAGGAACAAACCCCACCAATCCCTTTGCTGAACAGCAATAGAGAGAGAGGCCCTGTGTCCATCCCGGCATCCAAAAGGGACACTCAGGGCTCCTGGCCTGCCCCCTTGTGGACACAAAGTGGTACTGCAGACCCTTTCTCCAGAGCAGTGCTGCCCCTTATGGACACAACTCAGTACTGCACCTCCCTCCTAGCAGTTCTATTCCCTTGGGGACTCAGCCTGGTACTGAAGCCCCCTCCCACCCGAGTAGTCCTGTGTTGGAGTCAGTGAGTCAGGGGTCTCTCTGAATTCTTCAGAGAGAAATCAGAGTACAGGGATTGATTTAAAGACTTTGGATGGATTGAAGTATACTAAGCCACTCACACATAAAGTAGACTTTTAAGTAGAAGTAAGTCAGTAATTTTAGGATGAGTTCTAATGCTTTTAGTAAGTGAAAGGTTTCAAATGCCACAGTAGCAGTGAGTGTTCTAGTTAAGGTTGAAACACAGTGATATATTCAGTAGAGGCTCCAGGCCCACAGTTGTACACAGTGCTTAGACATAATAGAGCTATAGTAAGAATATCGCTTACATTTCTTGGATAGAACAAGATTGTATGTGTAGTTCTAGACATAACCTGGTGTGCTAAGAAAATAGAATTTCAATAGGTTAAGGAGTGAAGATCTGAGTTTGCATCTTACCTTGTTGGAAATATCCTATATAAGAATATGTATTCGGGAGAGTTGTTGCTTTTAGCCACTGGCTCTTTGCCACAGCTTTTAGCCATTGTGGCTTTTAGCCATTGCCTTTTGCCAGGGCTTCTAGCCATTCGCTTATTGCTATCTGCTTTGCCTTTGCTTTTTGCTGTTGGCTGTCTGTGTACTGAGACTGATGTGCTTTGCTATAAGATGTGCTTTGTAATAAATAACCTTTTTAACTATTAGCTGCTTTGCTTATTTAGATGATTGCCTGACAAAATAGGAGCCTAAGAGCTGGGAGTAGGAGCCATAGAGCTCTGGAGTAGGTGCTTAGAAAGCCTGGGGGTTCAAAGAACCTCCACAGTCCTGCCCCCTTGTGGACAAAATTTGGCACTGCAGCGCCTTCCACTACATGAGCAGTGCTGCATCCTTGCGGACATAACATTGTACTTCAGCCATACCCCCCCTAGAAAAGCACTGCCTCCTTGTGGACACAACCTGGTACTGCAACCCACCCCACCCCAAGCAGTCCTGCCCCCTTCAGGACAAAACTCGGCACTGCAGCCACCCCTTTCCACGAGTAGTGCTGCTCCATTGTGGACACAGCCCGTTACTGCACCCCCCCCCACCCCCGAGCAGTGCTGCCCACTTGTGGGCACAGCATGGTACTGCAACACCTCCCCCCTCTCCCCCCCTTCCGTTTAGAAGCGCTGCCCCCTTGTGAAAACAGCATGGTACTGCAGCCTTCCCACCTGAGAAGTGCTGCCCCCTTGCAGACACAACTCGGCACTGCAGTTGCTCCCTCCTTGAGTACTGATGCCCCTTTGTGGACACAACCCTGTACTGCTTCCACCTCCTTCCCCCCCCAACTCCCTCGGAGCAGTGCTGCCCCATTGTGGACACAGCATGATACTGCAGCCCCTGCCCTTCTCAAGCAGTGCTGCCCCATTGGAGACAAAACTCAACACTGCAGCTCCCCCCCTCCATGAGCAGTGCTTCTCGTTGTGAACACTGCAACCCTCTCCTTCTGAATAGTACTTCCCCTCGTGAACACAACCAGGTACTCCAGTCCCCCACCACCCTGAGCAGTGCTGCCTCCTTGTGGACAAATCATGGTACAGTAGCCCCCTCATTCTGAACAGTGCTGTCTTTTTGTGGACAAGCCCAGTCCCTCCACCTAGAGCCCACTTTTACACTAGGCACAGTACTGCAGCCTCGCCCTTCCAGCAGTGCTGCCTCCTTGTGGAGAAAACTCAGCACTGCAGCCCTCCCCTCCACAAGCAGTGCTGCCCGCTTGTGGACACAGCCCAGTACTGCAGCCTCACCAGAGGCAGTGCTGCCCCCTTGTGGACACAGCATGGTACTGCAGCCCCCACACTGCCCGAGCAGTCCTGCATCCTTGTGGACTAAAATCAGCACTGCAGCCCTCCACTGCACAAGCAGTGCTGCCCCCTTGTGGATACAGCCCAATACTGCAGCTCTCCCCTGAGCTGTACTGCCCTCTTGTGGACACAACCAGGTACTGCAGATTTGATACCCCCCGAGCAATGCTGACCTCTTGTGGACACAGTCTGATACTGCAGCCTCCTCGAGAAGTGATGTCCCCATGTGGGCACAACCAGGTACTGGAGCCTGACGCCTGGGTAGTGCTGCCCTTGTGGACACAACTCAGTACTGTGCCCCCACACCAAGCAGTGTTGCCCCCTTGCGGACAAAACCCGGTACCACAGCACCCACTTTTTGCCAAGCAGTGCTGCCCCCTTGTGGAGACAGCATGGTACTGCAACCCCCTCTGTCCCTGAAAAGTGTTGCCCCCTTGTTGACACAGCATGGTACCACAGCCCAACCCCTCCTCCCCTTCCCAAGCAGTGCTGCCCCCTTGTGGATAGTGCCTGGTACTGCAGCCTCAACCCTCACCCGAGCAGTCTTGCCCTCTGGTGGGCAAAAGTCAACACTGCTGCTCCCCTCCTTCCACGAACAGTGCAGCTCCTGTGTGGACACAGCCCAGCACTGCAGCCTGCCTTCAAGCATTGCTGCCCCTGTGTGGATATAGCAAGGTACTGCAGCCCCAGGCCTCTCTGAGCAGTGCTTCCCTCTTGTGGACACAACCAGGTACTGCAGCCCCCCTTCCCTCAAAGCAGTGCTGTCTTCTTGTGGACACAGCATAGTGTCATGAGCTGCTCAACCTGAGTGGGAGTTGTGATGGTTTGTTTGACCATAGAGTGCAAAAGACAAACAGCAAGGGACTCAAGTTTTATTCAGCAGCAAACAGCAATGCACTTTATTGAGTGCCAACAACTCAGTTATGCGATAGAGGAGAGAGAAGAGACAAGGATGGGGAAATAGCTACCAACATATGGGATGTAGTCCTCGTGGTCTTCAGACGTGTCTTCAATCGGTGGGGAGAAAGAGATCTCAAAAGTCTCTTCAGAAAAGTCACTTTTTATAGTCCTTTTCCAAAGCAAGTGGCCTCTGGCCAAAAGGTGGGAAGATTTATGGATTATTGTGTGCAGAGACTTGCTCCAACAAACCTTTCTCCAAGGTGCAGGAACAGAGTGCTACAGCCAGTACCCTGCTTGAGAGTAACATACCATGGCAAGCAGCAAGCACACCTTCAAATAGTCCCTTGGCAAGCATCCACCTTGGCCAGGTCAGAAACTCCTGTCCAGAGCAAGTAGTGGGGTCCCGGGGTCTCAGTGTCTGATCTTGGATGGTCATGAGGAAGATCAGGGAAACTTTGGACCGACTCTTGCACCACCACCTTGTGACTCACAATCGTCATTAAGAGCACTCCTTCACAGTGTAGTTGCGAAGTCTTCAGCACTCATCTGAGTTGGTAGCATGTCCCAGAAAACAGAGACAGGAAGTTGGACAGAATAGAAAAGTAGAAAAGAGATAAGGGAAAGGAAAAGGGCAAAAGAAAGCAAAATGAATAATCAATTTTCAATTAAAATACACATACAATTTCTGATTACAGTAGGATAATTAATTTTTCCGTTTAAAATACAACACAACTAAAAAAGCAATTTTAATCAATATTCAAAATGCAACACAACTAAAACAAGCAATTTTCAGATTACAAATCAATTAATTTCAATTTAAATTGCGATGCAACTAAAATCAGCAATTTTAATCAATACCACGTTTTATTTTATTTCAAATTATATCATTTGCTTTGTGTCAATAACCTTATGGATGCTGACAGTGACTGATTTGTGTACATCCAATATAGATATCAATTGTGTTAACCATTTCATCATTCTCCAATTCATGATGTAGAGGACTGCTGATAAAACAAAACCAATCAAAACCAGAATCAAAAGAACAATGATAGGATGACACAATTTGTTCAGGACACCTGTAGTAGTAGGTGACCACTCAAAGAATCACACCACCTGTGTTTCTCATCTTTCTTTACTCTTTCCAGAAAACGATGTATTTCTTTCATATTGTGATGAACAATTATTAAGGTTTTCTGTCTGTTTTTCTTTATCCTTTCCAAAATTTCAACTAAATCTTGGTGAAGCAAAAATTACTTTAACAGAGTGAGGTTCATCCCAATGGGACTAGGCAATAAATCTTGGATGAGTGTGTAATTGGACTGTAGAAGGTGATGAGAGGTAACCGGGACTAAAAAAGAAAAATCACATCCTGCAATTTTAGTAAAGTTACAGACATAAAGATTTGAATGATTTTTAGTACTTACTACCAAGTCTTCTACAAAAACACTATCACAAGCAGTACTTAAACATGCACACCTATTGCCTATATACACCAGCAGTGTTTCAGGAACCTCGTTAGGATGAATTTCAAAGTTACAGACATTCTATTCTGTGTCTAAGCAAGTATCTTGAGGTCTGATTGCATTACTTTCACAAATAAACCCTTGTGGTTCTCGGACAACGCAAGTTTCCAAATTAACAGTTTGTCACTTCTCACCAATTTGACAGGCCTATTGTCTGTGTTCAAAGGGATAGAGAATAGCTCCATCATGATTCAGCCCTAATGCAATGATAGGGAATACTGAATGTACTGAAGCATTGCATATGGTCAGTACAAAGACTGTGGCTGAGTTTGTGTTGGGGTCGTAGGTGAAATTTACCAAGTTCCACCAAGATTGGAACTCTCAAACTCAGTGGCACTATCCCAGATTATTTTTCAAATTTCAGTAGGAGAAGTGCTTTCCTCGCCTTCTCTTATAATTGAGGCAGCAACTGACTGCATCCACAATTGAGCCTGGATACAGCTAAGGGCGACAGAGATGTTATTTTGTGTGGCATCGCGTGCATCAATAGTCAATTTCTGGTCATTCACAGTTACCTTTTCCCAATTTGGTAATATGTTCAATAACAATCACTATTGGCTTCCTAAAGCTGTTAAGGATGACTGCACTGGTTGTTGTAATTTGGTTAAATCTCCAGTTGTGGTAGCCAGCTTATTCATTAGTACTTCTGAATTAGTACTATTCAAAATTCCCAATCCTATTCCCACAACATCTGTTATGTCTCTTGTCGTTCATTTCTTTAAAGAATCCCACTTTCGCAACCACGTTGTCCACCCCTAAAAGAGATTTGCAGAAAAGGCAAAAAGCTGGGTAAACTTCTGAGACATTGTTTTGCATTGACAATTTGATTTGTGTAAAAGACCATGCTGAATTAAACAATATTTGTTGTTGGCTAGTTTCCCTAATTATATATAGTCAAATTTAAAAAATTTTCGGGCTCAGCATAACTGGTAGTTGGGTGGTAGATGTTACAACATTAACATCAAGTTCTCCCCAGTATTTTTTATTGTTTTTACCATACATGATTTTATGGGAAAATAGTACAGCAGTTAAATTTATCCAGCAATTCTGATTTTGGATTTTACAAAATAGAACATGGCCCTGAGGTCCTGTGCCATAACTGTATACAGGTTTGATGAGGAATTCAGCAATTAATCTTCATGTCCCTCAGCGTTCTTCTGTGAAAAGTAAACGCAACAGAATCTGCCACAAAGAGGCAGCAGGTTAAAATAATGGAACTATCCAGCATGTAATGTGGACTGGAATTCTATTAATTTCCCAGTTATTTTGCTGCCAAAAAGGAAGCCACTCTGTACCTCCTTTAAACACAGCATAAGAGTCAGTGTAGATGCAAACAAGGGAGGTATTCTGTACCCCAAGCTGGAAAACACTCCAAACAACTATCAACTCCCCAGTCTGAATGCTGCCTTCTCTCTCAGTAATAATTTGTTCACCAGAGGAAGAGTGGAGGGCTACTGCCTTGTATTTCCCCATCTTTCCCTCTTGTTTGGCAAAGGTATCTGTGAACCAAGAATTTTCTGATTCTTTGGGGGAGAAAGTAGAGGCTACTTTAATTACTGCAGCAGGTTTGTCATGGCTGCTACCCAAGCTCTCTGTTTCTGTTATTGCCAGATTTTTTACAGTTCCTTCTGTTACTGAGATGTTACAGTAATGTTCGATCCGGCCTTACCCTTTCCTGAGGATCTCTGGGCCACCCCATCAGGGGGGATGTTGGTTCTAGTTGTTGCTTGGAGTGATAGCAAGTAAAGGAGCAAGACAGGCTTTTGCAGGGATTTACAAAGATGTTTATTTCAGCCACGCTTCTGCATCATCTAGGGTTAGGGAACAAAGGCGAAGGCCTTGAGGGAGGGTTTAGGAAGCAAGGTGGGGAGAGCCCTTGGGACCAATTACTAAGGGATAGGGAAACCAGGTGGGAGTAACTAAAAGGCTGACGGATAGGTAGAGGGAACGGGGTTGTCTTAGGGAACAGAAGAGGAGTTGCTTTGGCCAGATAAGACAGGATTGTTTTCAAAAAAAGGCAGTGAGAGAGGCCTCTCATGTTCCCTAATTGGGACTGCCTTTCTGTGTCTCCACAGGGGGAGAGTCCCAGTAGTGACTATAATGTGTATTCTCCAGAACACTAATAATCCTAAAGCTTGTTGCAGATCTTTCCTGGATTCAGGCATTTTAATCTGATCTAAAGAGGTTAGAGTATCACCCACTACTTCTATTTTATCTCCTCCCACAAGGATATCATCAATATATTGATAAACAGCCAAATTGTTAGGCTTGGGTTTCTGGACTGGCCATACAGGAGAGCTGAAAGGAGAATAAGTACCAATTATTACTCCTTGGTCTCACAAGTCCTGTTTAACTGGTTTGATCCCTTCTTTGGCACCACAGGGAAGAGGGTATTGTTTTACATTTACAGGTAATTGCATAGGTGATTTATAGCCAGCAGTGAATTTTATTTCATGTATAATTTGCAAGCAGGCAGCTTTGTGAATGTTTTCTAGGAGTTGGTTGGGGGTACCAACTAAAACTACAGGGTCTCCCCTTTCAAGGGGTTAAGCCCCCCTGCAACCCAATAAGATGCACAGTGAGTTAGGGACCATGAGTTACATTTGTCGCCTGTTGTTAAAAAAAGCCCCGTGTCCCCAGCACCCACTCGCTGCTTGTTCTGATAATTCAGTAGCAGTGTACAGGATTTCTGTAGTGGTTATTTGTGGGCCAAAATCCTCATCATTGATACAATTATAATCTGTTTTAACAACAGGTTTCAAGCTAGGGCAGCAATGCTCCCCACTATTTCTCATCAGAGTTAGTTGTTTCTGAGGATATATTTGATTAGTTTCCTTCTCTTCTGTTTCTTTTGGTGAGTCAGTGTGTTTTAAAATTTTGGTATGTTCTTGTCTTATGGCAGCTTTTAAAAATTATTTTTATCCCTTAAAATATTATTCCCTTCCCTTTCTTCATCTAATTGTTTTTGCAAAATTTCCACTAAATTTTTAAAAGAATCAATAATTGTTTTTTCCTCACTTCTTCACTTAAGGCAAGTTTCTATAGCTGCTGTAAGACAGGCTCCCAAAACTGAGCATAGTCTTGTTTTTGCCCAGTTTAAATTTTGTTTCATGTTGCAAAGAACATATTCTGTCAATCACATTTTCTAAATTAAACCAATTACCGTGTGCCCACTCTTCCCTCCCTTGGGAGGGTCTGGCATTATATTTAGCTAATAAAGCAAAAAATGCAGCTTTATCTTTTGCACTACGATTTTCAGTCATTTTACGAGGGGGAGGTAAAACCACTGCAGGGAGGTCAATTACTTAAGTTACATACACAGCTTTCATTGCGTTCAGCCACTCTCTTCCCTGGGTGGGTGAGGAGACCACCCTGCTTGGCAGGTACTACCTTCATTAGAAAAAACAGTTTGCCTTTTCACTACCCCAAGCAGTCAAAAATTCACACAAACAACAAAAAACAAGAACAACAAAAACACAATCCCACCTTTTGCACCGAGAGATCTTTTGTGAATTTCTGAAGACAGAATCCTCAAATGAGTGCAGGGGTGCTTTTAACCTGGGCATGTGCAGTTTGCGGGAAATCTGATATGCCCCCCTTGCTTTCTAATTTGGCTCGTCCCTTTTGAGGTGGCCAGCTAGGTGCAGCTGGAGCAAGTCTTCCTTCCCCTGTTACAGATTACACACAACCCTACAACCCTTCTGTATATCAGAAATCCTGTCCATGACGCCAATTTAATGTCACGATCTGCTCAACCTGAGCGGGAGTCGTGATGGTTCATTTGACCCTAGAGTGCAAAAGGCAAACAGCAAGGGACTCAAGTTTTATTCAGCAGCAAATAGTAATGCACTTTACTGAGTGCCAGCACCTCAGTTTTGCGACAGAGGGGAGAGAGAAATAAAGGAAACGAAGTAAAATGGGAGAAAGAAAGAGAGAAGGATGGGGAAATAGCTACCAACAGATGGTGTAATAGATATACTTGTATAAATTGTTTGTTCATCAATACTAACCAAGGAATGGCACTATGCAAGATTGTAACAGTTACGTAAAACCCCTTTGTGCAAATAACAGGAAACCACAAGTCTGTAGCTTGCTAGAAGAATTATGCAGCAGCAACAGTATTCAACCAAAGGGGGAGAGGTTTTGTTCATAGGTGTTAACCGTGACAGTAGAGGAAGAGGATCATCCTCCATTATATGACCACCAAAAGGCAGAAGACGACACCCTAGCAACAAACCGCAAAGACACAGAGTACTACCCGAAGATCTACATACACAGGAAGCAGGAGAGAATAAAAGACTGGGGGTTGAGCTCACGGTGTGGGCTGTTGGCAGAAACCCCCCAGCTGCATCCAGCGCTGTTTTTGCCTGTTATTGCTTGCTCAAATATCAATAAATTCTGTTTGGCTTTCCAACTCAAATTGGGCTGAGAGTTAAAAATCTATAACAATGGGACATAGTCCTCATGGTCTTCAGTCAATAGATGCGTCTTCTGTCCATGGGGAGAAAGAGATCTCACAAGTCTCTTCAGAAAGTCATCTTTTTATAATCCTTTTCCAAAGCAAAAGGCTTCTGCCCAAAAGGTGGGAAGATTTATGGACTACTGTATGCAGAGGCCTGTTGCTCTGAGACGCAGGTGTAGCTTTCCCAGCCCGTACCTGCTCGAAGGCGGTGTTACTGTGACAGTACAGCACGAACCTGCAGAATAGTCCTTTGGCAAGCGTCCGCCTCAGCCAGGCCAGAACTTAGGTCCAGAATGAGTGCTGGGGTCTCAGGGTCTCAGTCTCTACTCTTGGGCAATCGCGAGGCAGATCAGGGAAATCTCGGACCAACCCTAACAATGTGACAGTGAGATAAGATCATAGTAATTCCTCCTTGAAGGAAACTGCCACGGAGAAGGCCAAGAAATATCAGTGCCTTCTGCCACAAGTTAGAGAACTTCCAAATGCAGCAGATATTAAATTTGTAGGCTTTCCCATAGGGGCGTGGGGGAAGTGGTACGGGAAAAACTCTTGAGCTGTTATTGTCCTTTGTCTTTCTACAACAAGGCTAGAGAAGACTGCCTAGGCCCTAGCATCCAGACCGCTCCTTTCTTCTGTTGATATTGTACATATATTTAATAGTAAAGCTTGTTCAATTGTAACCAATAAATAAACATGTAGGCCCCTTCCTGGCTGTTGGTAGAGCTGGACAGTGGAACTGGTTTATGGGTAGGAGGGGTTCATTCTTCATACCGTGTCGATTATCATCACCCAGATTTGAGATCCAAATTCTAATTTGTACTAGGTGGACAGGCCACCTTTACTTAACCCGGAAAAGGAACATATAATCTTTGTATGTTTGTTAAGCAGCTTTTGAGTGGCAAGTTACTAACTGG
>JAREIS010001217.1:20000-26821 GCA_030060385.1 Muscicapa striata striata
AAAAGACAAAAGCAAGAGACTCAGGTTTGTTCAGCAGAAAGCAGTAATGCAGTTTATTGAGAGTAACAATTCAGTTTTGCGATGGAGAGAGAGAGAGAGATAGGTAAAGGAAACGAAGAAAAAAGGGGAGAGAGAGACAGAGAGAGAAAGGATGGGATATAGCTGCCAACAGATGGGACGCATCCTCGTGGTCATCCGATGAGATGCGTCTTCGATCCGTTGGGGAGGAAGAGATCTTGAAGTCTCTTTAAGAAAGTCACTTTTTATAGTCCTTTTCCAAATGTCACATTGTGACTGGGGTTTGCCAATTTTAATATATTTAATTTCTCTTGGAGATCGAATTTAGGAGTAAAGACAAAGCAGGCTTAAAACTTAAAAGGGTATAAGAAGAAATTTATTAATAAACACAAAACAATTCAGAATGAGATTTCCAGATTATTCCCTCCTCCCCCTTTCTTCATACCAACAACATACAGAAAAACACTTCAGTCAGTTATCTACTTAAATAATCATTTCAGTTCACTCCAGAGAGAAAAGTCCCTTCTTTTAGTTTTAGGCTTAGAGGGTGTCATCACTCTCATAACTTGCATCCGCCCGGAAACTACATATTATGATTTTTCTTCCTCCCATTCTCATAGTCCTTCCAGAGCTGTATATGGGTT
This sequence comes from Muscicapa striata striata, assembly GCA_030060385.1. Lineage (NCBI taxonomy): Eukaryota > Metazoa > Chordata > Aves > Passeriformes > Muscicapidae > Muscicapa > Muscicapa striata. Next base: position 20,663 of record JAREIS010001217.1, read on the forward strand.
GCTGAAACACATGGGGTGTCATTTTAAAGGCAGGCTGCTGAGAACACAAAAGTCTCTTTATCTCATTCTTCACCAAATATCTCTGTCCAATATTCCAGTCCCAAAGACAGAGAGCTTCATCTCCTGAGGCAAAAAAGGTCTTCATCTCAAGCACTTAACCTCCCCAAGTATATTCCACAGTTTAAAGGAATTTAAGTAAAGTCACAATCCCCTAAAGCCCACAAAAAAAAAGGTTTTAAGCTACTAATCAGTGGCGACTTTTTCGATCTCTCCTTCTATGAGAACTTGGTCTTCATTCTGCTGACTTTTGTAATTCTTGCTTCATGCCTTTCGCTCTGGGGAGCTCAGGAAATCCGAAGTCTCATTCAGGCACTAAGAGTTAAACTTGTATCCAAACAGTAAGGAGCCAGGCTGGAGCCACGCTGGGAGAAAACGTGGCCACAAAGGGAACCACGTGGAGACAGCTGGACCTCCTTCTCCGGGTGCCTGGCGTTTTGGTAGCTCTCCCATCCCCAGCTCGGCCACGCTGCATGAAGAAGAAAATCCAGGCCGAGCAAGAACTGGGGGGCCAAGCCATGGCCCCCAGCCGGGACCGGGCTGGGCTGGGCCGAGCTGGTTACCCCCCCCCCCCCACCCCGGGGTCACCCATGACCGGGGCTTCCCAGGGCCGGGCCCTCTCACCTGCCGCGGCTCGGGCTGTGCTGAGGCTGGGCCGGGCCCGCATGCCGGGGCCAGGAGCCTTGCAGGCTCCTCTCCCCTGCCTGACCGGAAGGGAAAAGAACCAACTAACCCTTTTTTCCCTGTGATTTGTGAAAGAGAAACAGCCTTCTAATTGGTTTCCTGGGCTGTCAATCACCAACACAGGTCTCTGATTGGTCCCTGCAGCCTCAGGGGAGGCTCCCAGAGAGGAGGCTGTTCTCTTTGTTTCAAGCCATGTGCCTCTCAAAAGCTCCCTTGGGGGATGGGAGCCCATCCCCCTCCCTGCTCCACATGCCCCCAGCACACCAAAGCGAGTACCCTCTGGCCAAAAGGTGGGAGATTTATGGACTATTGTATGTGGAGATCATTGCTCCAAGAAACAGGTGGAACAGGACTCTACAGCCAGTACCCTGCTGAGGACAGTGTACCATGGCAAGCTCCAAGCACACCTACAGACAGTCCTTGGAAAGCATCCACCTCGGCCAGGCCAGAACTCAGGCGAGTGGTGCAGTCCCGGAGTCTCAGTCTCTAATGATGGTTGTGAGGCAGATCAGAGAAACTTCGGACCAACTCTTACACCACCCTGTGACTCACAATCATCATCAAGAACACTCCTTTGTGGTGTTGTTGTGAAGTCTTCAGGACTAGTCCAAGTTGGTAGCATTATCCCAGAAAAAACAGAGACAGAAAGTTGGACAGAATAGAAAAGTAGGAAAAAAGATAAGGGAAAGGAAAAGAGAGAAAGAAAACAAAACAAATAATCAATTTAATAATCACTTTTCAATTTTAATTTCTGATTACAAAAGATAATAAATTTTTTTTAGTTAAAATTAAAAATGGGTAAATTTCAAAATGCAACACAACTAAACCAAGCAATTTTAAAACAAGCAATTTTTAAATTACAAATAAAATTATTAATTTCATTTTAAAATGCAGCACAACTAAAATAAGCAATTTTAAAACAAGAAAATTTCATGTTTTATTTTAAATCATACATTTTGTCTTGTGTCTATAACCTTAGGGATGTCAACAGTAACCGATTTGTGTACATAATGTAGAGGATTGCTGATCTGTAGAAGGTGATGAGAGGCAAAAATCACACCTTGTAATTTTAGTAAAGTTACAGACACAAAGATTTAAATTATTTTTAGTACTCACTACCAAATCTACAAAAACACTATCACAAACAGTTCTAAAGCATGCACACCCATTGCCCATATGCACCAGGAGTGTTTCAGGAATCTCGTTTGAATATATTTCAAAGTTACAGACATCCTATTCTGTGTCTAAGCAAATATCTTGAGCTCTGATTGCATTACTTTCACAGATAAAACTCTTGTTTTTCCCAGACAATGCAAGTTTCCAAACCAATAGTTTGTTATTTCTTACCAATTTGACGGGCCCATTCTCTATGCTCAAAAGGATAGAGAATAGCTCCATCAGGGTTCAGCCCTAATGCAATAATAGGGAATATTGAATGTACTGAAGTATTACGTATGGTCAGTGCAAAGGTTGTGGCTGTGTTTATGCTGGGGTCATAGGTGAAATTTACCAAGTTCCACCAAGACTGGAATTCTCTTTCAAAATCAGTGGCATTATCCCAAATTATTTTTCCAAATTTCAGTGGGAAAAGTGCCTTCCTCACGTTCTCTTATAATTGAGGCAGCAACTGACTGTATCCACAACTGAGCCTGGATACAGTTGAAAGCTAAATGAAAAATGTCTGCCAATTTATTCATTAATATTTCTAAGTCAACACTATTCAAAATTCCCAATCCTGTTCCCACAACACTGGTTACTTTTCTTGTCATTCATTTCTTAAAGGGATCCTGCTCTTGCAACCAGGTTGTCTACCCCTAGAAAAGGTAAACCAGTTGGCTGAATTAATGAGGCATTGTTTTGCATTGACAATTTAACTTCTTTAAAAGACCATGCCGAATTAAACAATATTTGTTGTTGGCTAGTTTTCTTAATTACATATGATCCAATTAAGAAAATTTTCAGGCTCAGCATAACCGGTGGTTGGTTAATAGGTAGCTACAACATTAACATTGAATTCTTTTCAGTATTTTGCATTGTTTTTCCCACACATGGTTTTATGGGAAAATTGTACAGCAGTACAATTCTGATTTTGAATTTCACAAAAACGAACACGATGTGAGGTCCTGTGCCATAACTGTATACAGGTTCGATGAGGGATTCTTCACATCCTGCGGCGTTATTTTGTGAAAAGTAACCACAACAGAATCTGCCACAAAGAGGCAGGAGGCTAAAATGATGGAACTATCCAGCATGTAACGTGGACTGGAATTCTGTTAACTTCCCAATCATTTTGCTGCCAAAAAGGAAGCCACTCTGTACCTCCTTTAAACACAGGATAAGAGTCAGTGTAGATGCAAACAAAGGAGGCACTCCGCACTTGTAGCTGGAAAACACTCCAAAACCAACAGCTCCCCAACCGGAGAGCCACGCCCTCCCCCAGCAATAATTTGTTCAGCAGAAGCATTAGTGAACAAAGAATTTGCTGGTTTTTTGGGGGAGAAGGTAGATGCTACTTTGATTACCAAGACAGGTTTATCGTGGCTGCTACCCAAGCTCTCAGTTTCTGTTATTGCCAGATTTTTTACTGAGAAGATGTTACAATACTGCTCAATCGGGGCATACCACTTCCTAACTGAGGATTTCTGGGCCACGCCATCAGGGGTGAGATCCCAGTAGTGGCATTTTTCAAAAACTTCACTTCCTGAGAAGGTTTTTGAATTTCTCTGAGGCAATTTTTAAGTTAAGGCTTTCCAAATGGGAGATTGTTTTATGCTGGGCATTCCCCTCTATTTCTATTTCATCTCTTCCCACAAGGATATCATCAATATATTGATAAACAGTCACATTGTAAGTTTTGGGTTTTTGGATTGGCCATACAGGGAAGTTTTGCAAATCCTGTATAACTGGTTTGATCCCTTCTTTGACACCAGCGTGAAGAGGCTATTGTTTAACATTTATGGTAATTGCATAGGTGATTTATAGCTAGCAGTGAATTTTATTTCATGTATAATTTGCAAGCAGGCAGCTTTGTGAATGTTTTCTAGGAGTTGGTCGGGGGTACCAACTAAAGCTACAGGGTCTCCCCTTTCCAAGGGGTTAAACCTTGCGCGCTCAGTTAGGTACCATAAGTTAAATTTGTCATCCATTGTTAAGAAAGCTCCATGTCCCCAGTACCCACTAGCTGTTTGTTCTGGTAACTCAGTAGCAGTGTACAGGATTTCTGTAGTGGTTATTTGTGGGTCAAAATCCTCATCATTGATACAATTGGATTCTGTTTTAACCACAGGTTTCAAGCTAGGGCAGCAATGTTCCCCACTATTTTTTATCCGAGTTAGTTCTTTTTGGGATCTCAAAGCACAAAAGGCACAGCAGGGGACAAAACCAGTTTACTTTTGCAAAAAATGCACTTTATTTAGTGCCAACCAAAATGCGATAGGGGACAGAGAGAGAGAGAAAAGGGGAGAGAGAGAAAAAGGGGGTTGGGATTATAGCTACCAAGACGGGCGGACGATCCTGGAAACCAGCCAATAGATGTCTGTTGCCGTCCGGGGAGATCTCGAGAGTCTTCTTTAAGAAAGTCACTTTTTTATAGTCTTTTCCCAAAGTGAGTGGCCTCTGGCCAAAAGGTGGGAAGATTTATGGACTATTGTATGTGAGATCGTTGCTCAAAGAAACAGATGGAAACAGGATGCTGCAGACAGTACCCTGCTCTCGAGAGCACACCATGGCGAGCTCAGGCACACCAACAGTCCTTGTGACCAGTTCATTGTTCTCACACTGAGAAACCAGTTCTGGTTGAATGGGCACCACCTGAGAACAATCACTTGGCATTCCTCTCATCCCTGGCCAGCACCTTTAAACTGCAGTTCCAGGGTCTTCTTAGGCCTCAGGCTAAGGGGTCGTTGGGCAGAACAAACAAAGAGGCTTTCAGATGGACTCTCACACCCTCCCCTTACTTTAGGAGGAATTAGACACTAACCTGCGCAGTTTCCCCCTAATTTTGGGAAAAGTCAGCTCACATACATACAGTAATAAAGAACAAAGAACAGCACAGCTCTACCGCATTGCACCAAGAGATCTTTTATTGGATTTCTGAAGGTAGAATCCTCAAACAAATCCTCAAACAAGTGTAAGGATGCTTTTCACCTAGGCATGTGCAGTTTGCTGGAAATCTGAAATGCTCCCCTTGTTTTCTAGTTTGGCTCACCCCTGTCGAGGTGCCATCTAGGTGAGGCTAGAGGAAGATGTCCTTCCCCTGTTGCAGACTACACACAACCCTGCAACCCTTCTGTCTGTCAGAAATCCTTACCGTGACAAAAATTTAATGTCACGATCCGCTCAACTTGAGCGGGAGTTGAGATGGTTCATTCGACCCCAGGGTGCAAAAAGACGAAAGTAAAGACTCAAGTTTTATTCAGCAGAAAGCAGTAATGCAGTTTATTGCATGCCAACGAATAAGTTTTTGTGATAGAAGAGAGAGAGACAGAGAGAGAGAGGTAAAGGGAGCTAAATAAAAGGAGGGGGGAGAGAGAGAGACAGAGGGAAAGGATAGGGATATAGCTACCAACAGACAGGGTGCATCCTCCTGGTTATCTGACGGTAGACGCATCTTCAATCCATTAGGGGGGAAGGAGATATCAAAGTCTCTTTAGACAAGTCACTTTTTACAGTCCTTTTCCAAAGCAAGTGGCCTCTGGCCAAAAGGTGGGAAGATTTATGGACTATTATATGTGGAGATCATCGCTCCAAGAAACAGGTGAAGGAACAGGATGGTCTAGCCAGTACCCTGCTCAAGAGCAGCGTACCATGTCAAGCACCAAGCACACCTACAAACAGTCCCTTGGCAAGCATCCACCTCGGCCAGGCCAGAACTCAGGTCCAGAGCGAGAGGTGGGGTCCAGGGTCTCAGTCTCTGATGATGGTCATGAAGCAGATCAGAGAAACTTTGGACCAACTCTTACACCCTCCCCGTGCATGTGTGACCCCCCAGTGTCACCTCCTTTTCCCTTCCCACAGGGCTCCTGCCCCAGCTCCTGCTCCCCCTCGAAAGGGGGCAGACGGGATGCACAGCCCCCGCTGGGGGATGACCCTGGCCCAGCCCCTTTGTTCAGCACCAAGCTGGGCTTGGGGCTGCAGGAGGAAGAGGCCGAGGGGAAGCAGATCCTGCAGGTGGGACAGTGCTCGGGCTCAGGGCAAGGTCCTGCCCTGCACACCTGGCTCAGATGTGACCCTGCCCCGGGAAGGGAGCAGGGCATTCCCATCCCCACAGATCAGGGCTAGGAGCAGCACTTGGAGCACAGATATGGAAATACTGGGAGTGACTGGGACCACACTGAGGGCTAGTGGGAGCAACTGGGAGCAACTGGGAGCAACTGGGAATGATGGGTTCATGCTGGAGGTAACTGGGATATACTGGGA
>JAREIS010001219.1:0-17274 GCA_030060385.1 Muscicapa striata striata
TCACCCCTTTATGAATTCCGATTTTTCCATCGATTTCATTTCATTACATCATCTCCTTCCTGCCAGGTTTCAGACCTTGTCCGCATTTCAGATTTCATCCCTTCCTGAAAGGAAATTCCTTTCAGGAAAGGGAATGAACCTAATTCAATGAGATCATTTGGCTTTGTGATATTCTGCACTTCCTGTCATCCATGTACTTTAGTGTTTTCTGTTTCGAATTTCCTCCTTTTTTTAATTCTTATCTTGAGCAGCCCTCAACAGGTTTGACTTTTTTTCCGATGATTCCAGCATGTTTTTAGGATAATTAGAGTGTTTTGGGCATGTCCGCACTACTTGTCATCCCAGCACTTTTACTGTTTTCCTGTTTGAATTTGCCCTCCCTTTTCTACATTTCATTTTTTAGTAACTTCTTAAGATTTATTTTATCCTTCTTCCTTCATTTAAGATGTTTTCGAGTCATTTAGCAAGGTTTTCTTTATTTCCAGCCACTTACTCATCTTAGGCCATTTCAGGGGTACCCTTTATGAATTTCCGGATTTTTCCATCGATTTCATTTCATTACATCATATCTCCTTTCCTGCAGGTTTCAGACTTGTCCTCCATTTCAGGATTTTCCTTTCGGAAAGGGAAAATCCTTCCATGAATCTAATGAGCATCATTTGGAAGCTTTGCATATTCCTGCACTTCCTGTCATCCCATGATTTAGTGTTTTCTGTTTGAATTTTCCTGTTTTTTTCCCCATTTCTATTTTTAGAGCCTCTCAACAGGCTGCTTTTCTTTCCTCCATGATTCAGATGTTTTGGATATTTGAGAGTTTTGGGCCACTTGTCTGCACTACTTTCATCCAATACTTTTACTGTTTTCTCGGTTTGAATTGCCTTCCTTTTCTCACATTCCATTTTTAGAACCCTTACAGATTATATTTTATCCTTTTTCTTCCTTCATTTCAGGATGTCAAGTCATTTCAGAATGTTTTCTTTTATTTCCAGCCACCTCTACTCATCTCAGGCCATTTCAGGCTTGGTCACCCTTTATGAATTTTCGATTTTTCCATCGTGATTTCATTTCATGACATCATATCTCCTTTCCCAGGTTTCAGACTTGTCCTGCATTTCAGGATTTATCCTTCTAAGGACCTTTCAGGAAAGGGAATGAAATCCTCAAATTCAATGAGCATCATTGAGCTTTGTCATATTCTCACTTCTGTCATGCCATACTTTTAGTTTTTTCTGATTATTCCCTGTTTTTTCATCTTTTTTTTAGAAGCCTTCAACAGGCTTTGACTTTCTTTTCCTCCAGATTCCAGCATGTTTTTAGGATATTAGATGTTTGGCATTTCGCACTACTTGATCCAGTACTTTACTGTTTTTCTAGTTTCGAATTTGCCTCCTTTCTCGCCATTTATTTTTTAGAACCTCTAAGATTTATTTATCCTTTCTTCATTTCGAGGCTTTTCAGTCATTTGAGCTTATTTCGCACTCTACTATCTCAGGCTTTAGCTGGCGTTTTGGGCCACTTGTCTGCAATTGCTTTTCATCCCAGTCACTTTTACTGTTTTCTCTCTGTTTCTGAATTTGCTCCTCCTTTTCTCACCATTTCATTTTTTTAGTAACCACTCTGAAGATTCTATTTATTTTCTTCCTTTCATTTCAGGAGGCTTTTCCCGAGTCATTTCAGCAAGTTTTTCCTTTATTTCCAGCCACTTACTCATCTCAGGCCATTTCAGCGTGGTCACCTTTATGAATTTCCGATTTTTCCATCGATTTCATTTCATTACATCATATCTCCTTTCCTGCCAGGTTTCTAGACTTTGTCCTACATTTCAGGATTTATTCCCTTTCCCTGAAAGGAAATCCTTCTTTCAGGAAAGGGAATGAATCCTGCGATTCAATGAGACATTTGAAGCTTGTGCATATTCCTGCACTTCCTGTCATCCATGTATTTATGTTTTCTTCGTTTGAATTTTCCTTGTTTTTGCTAATTCTTTTTTTTAGGAGCCTTCAACAGGCTTTGACTTTTCTTTCTCCAAGATTCCAGCATGTTTTTAGGATAATTAGGAGGAAAGCCGGCCATTTCCCGGCATCATTGTCATCCCAGTCACTTTTACTGTTTTCTCAGTTTCGAATTTGCCTCCTTTCTCACCATTTAATTTTTTAGCAACCTTCTACAGATTCTATTTATCCTTTCTTCCTTCATTTCAGGATGCTTCTGAGTTCAGGCTATTTCAGCGTGGCTGCCCTTTATGAATTTCCTGAATTCTTTTCCATCGTATTTATTTCATTACATCATATCTCCTTTCCTGGTTTCAGACTTTGTCCTCCATTCAGATTTATTCCTTCCTGAAGGAAATCCTTCCTTTCAGGAAAGGGAATGAAATCCTGACACAATGAGCATCATTTGGGCAGCTTTGGTATATTCCTGCACTTCCTGTCATCCATGTACTTTTAGTGTTTTTGTTTGGATTTTCTGTTTTTCCATTGTTTTTAACAGCTCAACGTCGCATTCTTTCTCCATTCAGCATGTTTTTAGGATATTTGATAATTTGATTGTCTGCTATTTTCATCCTAGTACTTTATTTTTCTGTTTGAATTTGTCTCCTTTTCTCGCATTTCATTTTTAGAACCCTCTAGATTCTTTTATCCTTTCTTCCTATTTCCGAGGCTTTTCCAGCTATTTCAGTAAGTTTTCTTTATTTCCAGCCACTCACTCATCTCAGGCCATTTCAGCGTGGTACCCTTTATGAATTTCCGATTTTCCATCGCATTTAATTTCATTACATCATTTCTCCTTTCCTGCCAGGTTTTCAGACTTTGTCCTGCCATTTCAGGATTTCATCTTTTCCTGAAAGGAATTTCCTTTCAGGAAAGGGAATGAAATCCTCGAATCTCAATGAGCATATTTGGAAGCTTTGGTGATATTCTGCACTTCCTGTCATCCCATGAATTTGAGTGTTTTCTTCGTTTCGAATTTTCCCTGTTTTTTCCATTTCTTTTTAGAAGCCTTCAACAGCTCTGATTTTTCTTTCCAGATTCCAGCATGTTTTTAGGATATTTGAGTAGTTTTGGGCCACTTGTCTGCACTGCTTTTCATCCAGTCCTTTTACTGTTTCCTAGTTTGGAATTTGCCCTCCTTTCTCTCATCATTTAATTTCTTGTAACCTCTCTACAGATTCTATTTTATCCTTCTTCCCTTCATTTCAGGATGCTTTTCCAAGTCATTTCAGAAGTTTTGTTTTATTTCCAGCCACCTCTACTCATCTCAGGCATTTCACGTGGTCACCCTTTATGAATTTCCGGATTTCTTCCATCGATTTCATTCATTACATCATATCTCCTTTCCTGTGGTTTCTAGACTTTTGTCTGCATTTCAGGATTTCATTCCTTCTGAAAGGAAATCTTTCAGGAAGGGAATGAAATCCTGCAATTCAATGAGCACATTTGGGAAGCTTGTGATATTCCTGCACTTCCTGTCATCCATGTACTTTTAGTTTTTCTTGTTTCGATTTTCCTGGTTTTTTTTCTTTTTTTTAAGCCTTCAACAGGCTTGACTTTTCTTTCTCCAGATTCAGCATGTTTTAGGAGAATTGAGAGTTAATCACTTTCGCACTACTTTCATCCCAGTCACTTTTACTGTTTTCTCTGTTCTGAATTTGCCTCCTTTTCCTACCATTTCATTTTTAGAACTCTCTACAGATTCTATTTTATCCTTTCTTCCTTCATTTCAGGATGTTTCCAAGTCATTTCAGCAATGTTTTGCTTTATTTCCAGCCACCTCTACTCATCTCAGGCCATTTCAGCGTGGTCACCCCTTTATGAATTTTTCGATTTCTTCCATTGCATTTCATTTCATTACATCATATCTCCTTTCCTGCGGGATTCTCAGACTTTGTCCTGCCATTTCAGGATTTCCTTTCAGGAAAGGGAATGAAATCCTCCAAATTCAATGAGCATCATTCGGGCAAGCTTTGGTGCACATTGCTGCACTTCTTGTCATGCCATGTACTTTTAGTGTTTTCTTCGGTTTCGGAATTATCCCCTCTTTTTTTTGCTAATTCCTTTTCTTTTAGGAGCCTCTCAACAGGCTTTGACTTTTTCTTTCCTCCATGATTCCAGCATGTTTTTAGGGATAATTAGAGCACGTTTTGGGCCATTTCCCGGCACTACTTGTAATCCCAGTCACTTTTACTGTTTTCTCTCAGTTTCGGAATTTGCCCTCCCTTTCTCCCGCCATTTAATTTCTTCAGCAACCTCTCTACAGATTCTATTTTATCCTTTGTTCCTTCATTTCTGGAGGCTTTTCCGAGTCATATCAGCAAGTTTTTCCTTTATTTCCAGGCACCTCTACTCATCTCAGGCCCTTTCAGCATGGTCACCCCCTTTATGAATTGCCGGGATTTCTTCCATCGCATTTCATTTCATTACATCATATCTCCTTTCCTGTGGGTTTCTCAGACTTTGTCCTGCCATTTTAGGATTTCATTCCCTTTCCTGAAAGGAAATCCTTCCTTTCAGGAAAGGGAATGAAATCCTGCGAATTCAATGAGCATCATTTGGGCAAGCTTTGGTGCATATTCCTGCACTTCCTGTCATGCCATGTACTTTTAGTGTTTTCTTCGGTTTCGGGATTTTCCCCTGGTTTTTTTCGCCATTTCGTTTTTTTAACAGCCTCTCAACAGACTCCGGTTATTCCTTTCCTCCATAATTTCAGCATGTTTTTAGGGATATTTGAGCAAGTTTTGGGCCACTTTTCTGCACTACTTTTCATCCCAGTCACATTCACTGTTTTCTCTCGGTTTCGGAATTTGCCCTCCCTTTCTCTCGCCATTTCATTTTTTTAGCAACCACTCTAAAGATTCTATTTTATCCTTTCTTCCTATATTTCCGGAGGCTTTTCCGAGTCATTTCAGCAAGTTTTTCCTTTTTTTCCAGCCACCTCTACTCATCTCAGGCCATTTCAGCGTGGTCACCCCCTTTATGAATTTCCGGGATTTCTTCCATCGCATTTCATTTCATTACATCATATCTCCTTTCCTGCCAGGTTTGTCAGACTTTGTCCTGCCATTTCAGGATTTCAATCTTTTTCCTGAAAGGGAGGATTTCCTTTCAGGAAAGGGAATGAAATCCTGCGAATTCAATGAGCATAATTTGGGCAAGCTTTGGTGCATATTCCTGCACTTCCTGTCATCCCATGCAATTTGAGTGTTTTCTTCGGTTTCGGAATTTTCCCCTGGTTTTTTTCCCATTTCGTATTGTTTAGAAGCCTCTCAACAGTCTCGATTTTTCCTTTCCTCCGTAATTTCAGCATGTTTTTAGGGATATTTGAGCCAGTTTTGGGCCACTTGTCTGCACTACTTGTCATCCCAGTCACTTTTACTGTTTTCTCTCTGTTCCAGAATTTGCCCTCCCTTTCTCTCATCATTCCATTTTTTTAGCAACCTCTCTACAGACTCTATGTTTTCCTTTCTTCCTTCATTTCAGGATGCTTTTCCAAGTCATTTCAGCAAGGTTTTGTTTTATTTCCAGCCACCTCTACTCATCTCAGGCCATTTCAACGTGGTCACCCCCTTTTTGAATTTCCGGGATTTCTTCCATCGCATTTCATTTCATTACATCATATCTCCTTTCCTGTGGGTTTCTCAGATTTTGTACTGTCATTTCAGGATTTCATTCCCTTTCCTGAAAGGAAATGCTTTCAGGAAAGGGAATGAAATCCTGCGAATTCAATGAGCATCATTTGGGCAAGCTTTGGTGCATATTCCTGCACTTCCTGTCATGCCATGTACTTTTAGTGTTTTCTTCGGTTTCGGAATTTTCCCCTGGTTTTTTTGCTTATTCCTTTTCTTTTAGGAGCCTCTCAACAGGCTTTGACTTTTTCTTTCCTCCATGATTCCAGCATGTTTTTGGGGAGAATTAGAGCCAGGTTTGGGCCATTTCCCGGCACTACTTGTCATCCCAGTCACTTTTACTGTTTTCTCTCAGTTTCGGAATTTGCCCTCCCTTTCTCTCACCATTTCATTTCTTTAGCAACTTCTCTACAGATTATATTTTATCCTCTCTTCCTTCATTTAAGGATGCTTTTCCGAGTCATTTCAGCAAGGTTTTGCTTTATTTCCAGCCACCTCTACTCATCTCAGGCCATTTCAGCGTGGTCACCCCTTTTATGAATTTCCGGGATTTCTTCCATCGCATTTCATTTCATTACATCATATCTCCTTTCCTGTGGGTTTCTCAGACTTTGTCCTGCCATTTCAGGATTTCCTTTCAGGAAAGGGAATGAAATCCTCCATAATCAATGAGCATCATTCAGGCAAGCTTTGGTGCATATTCCTGCACTTCCTGTCATCCCATGCAATTTGAGTGTTTCCTTCGGTTTTGGAATTTTCCCCTGGTTTTTTTCCCATTTCCTATTTTTTAGCAGCCTCTCAACAGGCTTTGACTTTTTCTTTCCTCCATGATTCCAGGATGTTTTTAGGGATATTTGAGCCAGTTTTGGGCCACTTGTCTGCACTACTTGTCATCCAAGTCACTTGTACTGTTTTCTCTCGGTTTCAGAATTAGCCTTCCCTTTCTTTCGTCATTCCATTTTTTTAGCAACCACTCTACAGATTCTATTTTATCCTTTCTTCCTTCATTTCAGGATGCTTTTCCAAGTCATTTCAGCAATGTTTTGCTTTATTTCCAGCCACCTCTACTCATCTCAGGCCATTTCAGCGTGGTCACCCCCTTTATGAATTTTCGGGATTTCTTCCATTGCATTTCATTTCATTACATCATATCTCCTTTCCTGCGGGATTCTCAGACTTTGTCCTGCCATTTCAGGATTTCCTTTCAGGAAAGGGAATGAAATCCTCCAAATTCAATGAGCATCATTCGGGCAAGCTTTGGTGCACATTGCTGCACTTCTTGTCATGCCATGTACTTTTAGTGTTTTCTTCGGTTTCGGAATTATCCCCTCTTTTTTTTGCTAATTCCTTTTCTTTTAGGAGCCTCTCAACAGGCTTTGACTTTTTCTTTCCTCCATGATTCCAGCATGTTTTTAGGGATAATTAGAGCACGTTTTGGGCCATTTCCCGGCACTACTTGTAATCCCAGTCACTTTTACTGTTTTCTCTCAGTTTCGGAATTTGCCCTCCCTTTCTCCCGCCATTTAATTTCTTCAGCAACCTCTCTACAGATTCTATTTTATCCTTTGTTCCTTCATTTCAGGAGGCTTTTCCGAGTCATATCAGCAAGTTTTTCCTTTATTTCCAGGCACCTCTACTCATCTCAGGCCCTTTCAGCATGGTCACCCCCTTTATGAATTTCCGGGATTTCTTCCATCGCATTTCATTTCATTACATCATATCTCCTTTCCTGTGGGTTTCTCAGACTTTGTCCTGCCATTTCAGGATTTCATTCCCTTTCCTGAAAGGAAATCCTTTCAGGAAAGGGAATGAAATCCTGCGAATTCAATGAGCATCATTTTGGCAAGCTTTGGTGCATATTCCTGCACTTCCTGTCATGCCATGTACTTTTAGTGTTTTCTTCGGTTTCGGAATTTTCCCCTGGTTTTTTTGCTAATTCCTTTTCTTTTAGGAGCCTCTCAACAGGCTTTGACTTTTTCTTTCCTCCATGATTCCAGCATGTTTTTAGGGATAATTAGAGCCAGTTTTGGGCCATTTCCGGCACTACTTGTCATCCCAGTCACTTTTACTGTTTTCTCTCAGTTTCGGAATTTGCCCTCCCTTTCTCTCACCATTTCATTTCTTTAGCAACCTCTCTACAGATTCTATTTTATCCTTTCTTCCTTCATTTCAGGAGGCTTTTCCGAGTCATTTCAGCAAGTTTTCCTTTATTTCCAGCCACCTCTACTCATCTCAGGCCATTTCAGCGTGGTCACCCCCTTTATGAATTTCCGGGATTTCTTCCATCGCATTTCATTTCATTACATCATATCTCCTTTCCTGTGGGTTTCTCAGACTTTGTCCTGCCATTTCAGGATTTCATTCCCTTTCCTGAAAGGAAATGCTTTCAGGAAAGGGAATGAAATCCTGCAAATTCAATGAGCATCATTTGGGCAAGCTTTGGTGCATATTCCTGCACTTCCTGTCATGCCATGTACTTTTAGTGTTTTCTTCGGTTTCAGGATTTTCCCCTGGTTTTTGCTAATTCCTTTTCTTTTAGGAGCCTCTCAACAGGCTTTGACTTTTTCTTTCCTCCATGATTCCAGCATGTTTTTAGGGATAATTAGAGCCAGTTTTGGGCCATTTCCCGGCACTACTTGTCATCCCAGTCACTTTTACTGTTTTCTCTCAGTTTCGGAATTTGCCCTCCCTTTCTCTCACCATTTCATTTCTTTAGCAACCTCTCTACAGATTCTATTTTATCCTTTCTTCCTTCATTTCAGGATGCTTTTCCAAGTCATTTCAGCAAGGTTTTGCTTTATTTCCAGCCACCTCTACTCATCTCAGGCCATTTCAGCGTGGTCACCCCCTTTATGAATTTCGGGATTTCTTCCATCGCATTTCATTTCATTACATCATATCTCCTTTCCTGCGGGATTCTCAGACTTTGTCCTGCCATTTCAGGATTTCCTTTCAGGAAAGGGAATGAAATCCTCCAAATTCAATGAGCATCATTCAGGCAAGCTTTGGTGCATATTCCTGCACTTCCTGTCATCCCATGCAATTTGAGTGTTTCCTTCGGTTTCGGAATTTTCCCCTGGTTTTTTTCCCATTTCCTATTTTTTAGCAGCCTCTCAACAGGCTTTGACTTTTTCTTTCCTCCATGATTCCAGCATGTTTTTAGGGATAATTAGAGCCAGGTTTGGGCCATTTCCCGGCACTACTTGTCATCCCAGTCACTTTTACTGTTTTCTCTCAGTTTCGGAATTTGCCCTCCCTTTCTCTCACCATTTGATTTCTTTAGCAACCTCTCTACAGATTCTATTTTATCCTTTCTTCCTTCATTTCAAGAAGCTTTTCCGAGTCATTTCAGCAAGTTTTTCCTTTATTTCCAGCCACCTCTACTCATCTCAGGCCATTTCAGCGTGGTCACCCCCTTTATGAATTTCCGGGATTTCTTCCATCGCATTTCATTTCATTACATCATATCTCCTTTCCTGCCATGTTTCTCAGACTTTGTCCTGCCATTTCAGGATTTCATTCCCTTTCCTGTTGTGAGAGTCCGTCTAGAGCTAGTATTGACCAACGACCATCGGAAGAAAAGAAGACCCCTGAACTACGGCTTTCGGACTGTGGCTAGCCTGAGTGGGGTGCGGCTTTCGAATGGCCAGGATATGTTCTCATGGTAACCAGTCATAAGATTGGTATTGTGTTCACTGGACGATGGAAGAAACAATGAGACCCCCGAACATGGGTCCTGCTGACCCTGATAATTGGTCACGCACTGCTCCACTACTTCTGGACTTTTCCTCCTGGTCATATCGCTTCTCCACGAACAATGGTTCTAAGCCTCTCCACCTTCTGGCTAAAGGCCACTCGCTTTGGAAAGAACTATAAAAACCATCCCCGGACCGAAGACCCTCGAGATCTCCCAGCAGCACTGGACGACCTATTGGCGGGTACCACGGGCTCTTCCGGCTGTTGGTAGCTATTTTCATATAACCCCCTCCCTCATCTCTCCCCCTTTTTCCTTCTTCTCTCTCTCTCTCCCCCCCCATTCTTTCTTCTATCGCATACACTGTTGTGGCACAAATAAAGTGCATTTCTGCAAAAGTAACTGATATTGTCCCTTTGTGTGTCTTTTGCACGCTGAGATTCTAAAAGAACCTTCACGACCCCCGCCCTAATTAGGCGGACTGTGACATTTTTGGCGTAGTCGGCAGTTAATTCCCGATACTGTATGGGTTGGGGTACTCTGTGCACTTTGTAACAGGGGAAGTTCCGTGCCATTTCAGCCGCACCTATCCTGTCAGCGAAAGCTGAACAGTGGTAGAAAGCAAGGGAGGTTGCATTGGTTCTTTCCGTAATCTGCACACAGACCCAGGTGTAACCAACTCCGTTTCAGTTATCGGAGAATTCTTTGAAAATTGTCTCAGTTGTGCAAAAGATGGGACTTGTGTTTTTGTGAGTTGCTGTATTTGACTTCTTGGGAAGAGCGAAGAGACAAAGTGTTCTTTAGTGAAGTTAGGACCTCCCAATGAAGTGTGTGTGTGTCTCTTCACCCACTCAGGGAAGAGAGGGGAGCTGTCTCAGCAGGGTGCTGAGTGTGTAACTAAGTTCTGAACTCCCTGAAGTGGCATTTTCCCCTCGCAAAATGTCTGAAAATCATGAAGCTGCATTCTACGCCTTGTTAGGCAAGCTCAATGCTAGAGCCTCAGAAGGAGGAGAATTATGGGCAAAAAGCAACTGGTTCAACTTAGAAAATGTCATTGACAGAATACATTCTATACAAAATGAATCAAAGTTCAGACTGAGCAAAAACAATAAAGCCATAACTTGCTCTGTCATAGGCGCATGCCTTTCCGCCGCTGTGGAATCACGGGCAAAGAGATTAAGTGAGGAAAGCGCAGTAATAAATTCATTGCAAAGTTTAGTGGAAGCTTTACAAAATCAATTAGAACAAGAAAGAAATCTGGTTGAAACTTTACAAATTCAATTAGAGCAAGAAAGAAATAAGAATCATTTGTTATCACATAACTCAGAACATACAAATACACCAAAGGAATTAGGAGAAAGGGAAACATATCACATAAAGCAGATATACCCACACAGAGAGTTAGAACACATACAAAATTGTGGGGAAAATTGTTGTTCTAAATTGAGACCAGTAGTTAAAACTGAATATAGTTATCTGGGTCCAGAAGACCATGAACCCCACATGACGTATAATGAAACACCTTACACTGCTACTGAATTGGCTAAACTAAAGAAAGAATATTCACGTCTCCCCCATGAATCCGAGACAGAATATGTTTTTAGAATTTCTCTCACAGGGAGACCAAATCAAATTGAGTGAACAAGAAGCATCTGGCTATTGGGGTCCCGGTGTTTTCTTAAACACAGGGAATACCTGTTCACCATGGTCCCTAACACAACGCAGCTTATTGGGCTGAGGGACTTAGCCCCTAGAAAGAGGAGATCCTTTAGCTATAATTGAGGCCCTGATCAACTCTTAGAGAATATACATAAAGCTGCTTGTCTCCAAATGATACACGAAAGGACATTAAATGCTAATTCACGAATCTCCCATGCAATTGTCTGTAAAACCAGAAATTATGACACCACTAATTAGAGGTCTGCCTGAATCGCTAAAACCAACAGCAATGCGTTCTTCAAAAAACAATAGCCTCCATTTAAGCCATGTCGACGCGATAGATTTTAGGCCGACAAAGATCAGGCAGTCAAACCGGTTCTGGTGAAAGTTCTGACTTCTCGCCAAATTCACCCGAACAACGAGCAAAAATATACACTGATAATAAAGTTTGGACATGGGGAGAAGTCGCAGAGGAATTGATAAATTACAACAGAAAATATGGGCTAATAAAACCATTAGAAAATAAACCCAAAAACCGAGAGGGTCAAGGCATATTACCTCTAATGAAAAGCCAGGAAGGTTAAACCACTACACAATACCTGTCGAGCCAAAAACTCTGGCTACTAATTAAAAAAGGAGTGCCACGAGTTAATGGACTGGCTTGACACAGAAAAATTGGCTCAGTTAGTTACAAACTGGCTCTCCCAGAGCTCTAATACGAAGACCATCTAAATTACCAAAGCGCACCTTTAATGCAAGCTCGGGCAGGAAGCAAAGCTCTTCCTTCCAGGCAGCAAGCAGAAGCACTGCAAAAACAAACGCATCTCCCGTGCAGTCCATGGAAGAACACAGACAACCTCATCTCAGCAACAGGAAAATAAACCAAACCAGCAAGTTTTAAACTAAAAACTCCGTCCCTAAATTGTGAGCGCAGGCGGAGATCACGTATAAATTTAAGAAAGCTCACAAGAGACCCAACAACAGGTGATCTATTAATTACTAATATTAAAGGAATAAACTTTTTTCAGCAGGGCTCAAAAAATGCCCTTTAACACTGCCAAAAAGGGGGGCAAAATAGCACTTTTTTTAATGCTTTTGGGCTAAGAACCCCTGAGTGTACTTTTTGGCTCCCTTCCGGAAAGCTTTTTAAAACTCTCAAAAATTTGGTTCCCAGACAGTTTGAAGGGTTGGGGGCTCCAAAAACTGGGGAAAATCAAAGGGGTGGCTTTGGTTTTTGGGGCCCCTTAAAATCAGGCTGTTACCCAAGGGGCCTTCTCCCCCCAAATAAAAACCCTTCCCTAAAAAAATACCCTTTGGATAAAAAACATAAAACCATAAATTTAAATTAAACAAGGGTAAACATTCACCCCACAGTCCCTTTTTTCCCTATTTTTAAAAAAAACCAAAAAAGTGGGGAAACCTTGGTTTGGCCCCCAATTCCCAAAACTTTCCCCCCCGGCCCGCGTCCCCAAAATTTCCTTCTATCAATCAAAAAAAGCCCCCCTTAGGCTTTAAAAGTTAAAGAATGTTCTTTTTGTCCTAGGCCAGGGACATAATGTTTTTTTTCCCTGGAAAGGTCCCTTTACAGGTTACCTAAGGGTACCACACTCTCCGCCCCCCATGCCTTAAAAGAGCTAAACTTTTCCAAAGGGTAAGTTGTGTCAAAACCATGATTTTTGATTGGGAAAAAAAAAAAAATGAAGGTGTTCAGAAAAATAATCTCACAAAAACCTTTTTAGTCCCCCAGAAAAAAAAAAAACCCTCAAAATCAAATTTTTGGGTTTTCGGAAAATGGTTTTTCATTCCCCAAAACTTTAAAACACTAATCAGTTAAAAGCCAATCAAAAAAATTTAACAAAAATTATTTTATATTTTGGAAACCTTTTTTTTCCTAACCACCCTTTTTAAACTGCTCGAAAGGGTAAAAGGGTTTGGGCCCCGCTCCCCGGGGGAACAACAAATTCTGATTTTTAGGCAACATCTAGGCCCCGGCCCATTTAAAAAATCCCTTTCCAGGTAGAATGGGGTTTTGCTTCTTGGGGTTTTATCCTGGAGAGAGGGGTGAGGGAACCATTCAGTTTTACTCCCCTAGTTTTTAAAAATGCTGAAAAAAAATACACAACGGAGAAAGGGGGGTTTTTTGTTAGTTTGGCTTTGTTGAATAAAAAAAACACAAAAAAACCCAAATTTTATTGAGAGGTCCTTTTAAAGTAATTAAAACTGTTACCCTCTGGAAATCCCCCTCCCCGAAGGGATTGCCCAAAAAGGGGCCCCTGTCAGAAAATGGTTTGCAAAATGAACACTATTGTCACATTTTAGATCATTTTAAGGAGCTGTAAAATTTTGTCAATCAAAAACAGAGCTTAACAAAGGCCCGGGAAAAACCCCCGTGATTGGTGCCCCCCTTTTCCCCAGGAGACAGAAAAGCGGTTCACTATCCTCAGCCGAGAAGGAAAAGGTGGAAATTCAAACTGGCCCAAATTCCTCAGGTGGGGAAAATCATCCTGAAGGAAAAAGGGGTGCTCAATGGGGGAACTTACAGCTTTTGGGTGTTTTTCCCCCAAAGGGAAAAAAAAAATACTTCCCCTGTTTCATTTATACAGATTCTTATGCTGTTTTAAGGGGTTTCCCGAATGGTTTAAATTTTGGCAACAGAAATGATTAAAAATTCTTCCCTTCAAAAAAAATGGCAAGAATCTTAGAAATGGGAAGTGGAAATTTTTTCCCTTGGGTGGGTAGCTTCCACCAGACGGGGGAATCCCCAAAGGGGAAAAGGAACAACCGAGCTGATGAACTGCTAGTTTAAACCCCCCAAAAGGAAAAGGTTTTGAGGATTGGGGCGGGTTTCTGGGTGGGTTTAAAATCAAAAGACAACACACAGGTCAAAGGATCTTACAAAGGCTCATGCCAGGTTGGCCTTTTTCCAGGGGGATGTTAAAACTTTTGTATCAGCCTTGGGGCAATGCCGTAAATTGGGACATCCTTTGGGGGGGAACCCCTTTTCACCTGAGGGTGGAAAAAGGTTTTTGGGGTGCATGGCAGTGATTACATCCGGGGCCCTTTTTGGCCTCGGGGGGTAAACACTTTGTGCTGGTGGCAGTGGAGATAACTCAAGGTTGGGGCAGGCCCAGGCCTTTAAAGGGCTACAGGAGAAAATACTGTCAGAGCATTACAGATAAGGGTTTTGGGACTTTCCCAAAAAAGGGAAAATTTAATCTGATAATGGTCTCCTTCACGCTAAAGGGATGCAAGAATGGGGACAGAATGAAGGAATAAAATGGGTTTTCTCCCCTTATATCCCCCAAACCAATGGGATTGTAAAAACCAATGGTCTCCTAAACGGGTTCTAAAACCACAAGAAGGAAACTGGGGTTTGATTGATAAAAAATTCAAGGGGTAAAAGAAAGGTGGGGGTAAATGGTTTCCCAAAATTAAGCTTTCTTCCCAAAGCTCCAAATTTTGCTCCTTCCTAAAAGCAAATAATCCGGAAAACTCATTATCCCGGACCCTGTCTTAGTAGATCTCCCTACAAAGGGGAAGTACCACTTGTGTTTTTTAAAAAAAAAACCCCTTCCTTTAAAAAATTGGAAAAAATTGGGTTGCCTCTTTTTGAAACCCGGGAATTTAAACAAATCCAATTTAACCCTTTTAAAATTTCCTTTCATTCTTAATTCATTGGCCCTAAAAGGCCCCGGACCTAAATGGTATTTTAAATTAGGTTTACCCGGGGCCTTTCCCCAAAGCAACCGGTTACCTTAAAAAATTACTGGGCCAAAACTCCATATTAATGGTTTGGGGTAAAAAAAGAATGGGGGCAAAATGGGAACCCCTCAGGGGTAATACCGGGTTGGAAATCTTAACCCTCAGGGTTTCTCCCAACTACAAAAAACTTTGGGGCCTGGGCAATTGAACCCCCTTCCCTATATGCGCGGCCCCGGATAGGATTGGGAATTACCTCTAGTCCCAGTAATAAAATGTTAATAACCAAGCTTTGCAAACTTGGGGGTACTGACTGCTGGCACAATTTTTTCCCTGCCCAAAACCCGTCTTTGTGACATGTAATTGGAAAATAAACCCAGATTCTCAGGCTTGAAAAGGGTTAATCACAGATTCAAAATAAATGCTTTTGGGGCCCCATTAACTGCGTGGTCATATCTCTGGTATTCAGTCTTCCCCAGTGCTGGATAAAAAAAAAAAGTTTTTCCCCTTTTTTATTAACAAAGGTTCTATGTTGCTATCCGATGTGAATTAGTGGTTGGATCTCTTGTTGAACCCATAACAGTTCGGGAATGGACCCCTGGCCGGGGTGTTACTTTGTGAAAATTCAAATCAAATTGTTGGCTCAATCTAACTAATGTCAATTTCCTCACAAAATAACATGTGGTAAATTACCTAAACACTGGGGAGAACTTATATCAATGTTTTGTCCCTTCCCCCCTACCCAAACCCGTTGTGCTGAAGAAAAAATTTTTGAAATTGGGCCTTAATAATTAAAAAACTGGACAACAACAAAAAATATTCAATCCGGCTGGTCTCTTAAAAAGTTAAATTTTGATGCAGAACAATTCTCAAAAATTAAAGAATGTTCACCTTTCTTACAAACCGTTTCAGGGGGGAACCTGGCGGGGGCGGACCCCTTCCCAAAAAAAACCCCAAAAGACAAATCGGGGGTTCTGGGGAACTTTACCACAACCCATAAAACACAGCCACTGCTTTTGTGCTAACAATACTAACGCTTCAGTACATTATATACCCCTATATTGCATTGGGATTAAACCTGTGGAAATCCTCTATTTTAACACAGAGAAGGGCGCCTGTTATGGAAGTGGCAAACTGTCAATTTAGAATCTTGTATTGTTGGACAAAGGTTTCATTTGGAACAATGCCATTGTCCCAAGACATCTGTTTGATACAGAGCAAAATATTGTCATTTTAAATACACTTGAACTCCTGCAACAGTACTATTTTATAGGCAATGGATCGTGTGTGTTAGAACCTTAACAGTGATTAAGAAGATTGCTGTGAATTTAAAAAATCATTCAAATTTTGTGTTTTAATTTTACCAGGATAAAGGCTGTACCCTTTTTTCGGTTATGTCTCATCATTTTCCAACTTTAACTGTTGATTGTGCCTGTCCGATTGGTATGAACCTCACTTTGGTTAACAATTTTTTTTCCAGGATTAGTGGAATCTTAGAAAAATCAAGGAAAATGGAAAAGCCTTAGTGACAGTTCATCATGATGTGAAGAAGTACCAGGTTTTAGAAAGGGTAAAGGATGCTGAACTCAGGTGGTGGGATACTCTTTTGGGTGGTCCCTACTGCCTTGGCATCCCTGAACAAATTGTGTCATCCATTGTTGTGCGTTTTTGATTTTTATTGGTTTTTTTTTGCCATTTATACATTCAAATTGGAGAATGGTAAACTTGACCACTGACTCCAATGGAAGCACCAAAATCTATTTCACCAAACCTCCCAAAGACCCCAAGGTTATGACACAAACAAAACACAAAAAAAAGTCAGGACTAACACCGAATGTTAACTTTTGTTAAAAATGTTTTGGAAAATTAATTGTATTATTAAGATGATCAATATTGATTTGTTTTGATTTTTTATTAATTTATTAATTAAATTGTATTAATTGTTTAATTTTTAAATTTTTTTTTAAAAAGTTATTTTATTATTTGTTGTGATTGCTTGAATTATTTAATTTATTTATTTAAAAACTATCTGATCAATTTTTGATTTTTAAATTGTAACCAAAATATTTAAAATTTTCTTAATCAATTTGCTGTGATTATTTTATCCCTTTTCCCTTTTTTCCTTTCTTTCTCTTTTCCCCCTTTTTTCCCCTGTTTCCGGGTTATCCCCTCGGGCCGAGCCGAAGGCGCGTGTACATCATGCGAATGGGGTTCTTCAGCGGCGTTGTTGTCCAGGTGATGGAAAGTCCTCTGACCGTATTGAACGACCCCGGAAGAAAAAGCCCCGAACTGGGCTTTGGATTCTGGCCTGGTTGGGGGTGCCTTTGTGAGGTATGTTTATGTAAAGTCATAAGGTTGGGTATTGTTTCACTGGCGATGGAAGAAACAATGAACCCGAACATGGTCCTGTGACCCTGATAATTGTCCCTTTCTCCCCTTGGACTTTTCCCTGGTCTTCTTTTCCACGAACAATGGTTCTAAGCCTCCCCCTTCTTAAAGGCCACTCCGGAAAGAACTATAAAAACCATCCCGGACCCGAAGACCCCGAATCTCCCCAGGCACTGGGCGGCCTTTGG
Organism: Muscicapa striata striata; assembly: GCA_030060385.1. Taxonomy (NCBI): domain Eukaryota; kingdom Metazoa; phylum Chordata; class Aves; order Passeriformes; family Muscicapidae; genus Muscicapa; species Muscicapa striata. Next base: position 17,252 of record JAREIS010001219.1, read on the forward strand.
CGGGAAGAGGGCTCTTCCGGCTG
>JAREIS010001220.1:0-53205 GCA_030060385.1 Muscicapa striata striata
TGTTTCTTGTTTAGGATTTTCCCTGGTTTTTGCATTGTTTTTTAACAGCCTCTCAACAGGCTCGTTATTCTTTCCTCGTAATTTCAGCATGTTTTTAGGGATATTTGAGCAAGTTTTGGGCCACTTTCTCTACTTTTCATCCCAGTCACTTTACTGTTTTCTCTGGTTTGAATTTGCCCTCCTTTCTCTCCCTTTCATTTTTTAGCAACCCTCTAGATTCTATTTATCCTTTCTTCCTTCATTTCAGGAAGCTTTTTCCAAGTCATTTCAGCAAGTTTTCCTTTTATTTCAACATACTTCTACTCATCTCCAGGCCATTTCAGCGTGGTCACCCCCTTTATAATTTCGAGTTTCTTCCATCGCATTTAGACTTTCATTTACATCATATCTCCTTTCACTTTGGGTTCTCCAGACTTTGTCCTGCTGCATTTCAGGATTTAATTCCCTTTCTGAAGAATCTTTCCTTTCGGGAAGGGAATCTTCTCTTGAATTCAATGAGCATCATTTGGGCAAGCTTTGGTGCATATTCTGCACTTCCTGTCATGCCATGTACTTTTAGTGTTTTCTGTTTCGAATTTTTCCTGGTTTTTTGCTAATTTCTTCCTTTAGCAGCTCAACAGGCTTTTGACTTTTTTCTTTTCCTCCATGATTCCAGCATGTTTTTAGTAATTAGAGCAAGATTTAATATTTCCGGCACTACTTGCCATCCTAGTTACTTTACTGTTTTCTCAGTTTCGAATTTGTCCTCCTTTCTCTCATATCATTCCATTTTTAGCAACTCTCTGCAGATTCTATTTTTATCCTTCCTTCCTTCATTTCAGGATGCTTTTCAAGTCATTTCAGTAAGGTTTTGTTTTTATTTCCAGCCACCCTACTCATCTCAGGCTATTTTAGCATACCCCTATATGAACTTCCAGGATTGTTTATATCAGATTTCATTTCATTACATCATATCTCCTTTCCTGCAGGTTTCTCAGATTTTGTCCCAGCATTTCAGGATTTCATTCCTTCCTGAAGATCCTTCCTTCAGAAGGGAATGAAATCCTGAATTCAATGAGCATCATTTGGCAAGCTTTGGTGCATATTCTGCACTTCTGTCATCATTGTCTTTAGTGTTTTCTTCGTTTGGTTTCCCCTGTTTTTCATTTTTTTACAGCCTCTCACAGGCTTATTCTTTCCTCCGTAATTCAGCATGTTTTAGGGATATTAAGAAGTTTGGGCCATTTCTGCACTCTTTCATCCAGTCACTTTACTGTTTCTCTGGTTTGAATTTGCCTCCTTTCTCTCCCATTTCATTTCTTTAACCTCTCTGAAGATTCTATTTTATCCTTTCTTCCTTCATTTCAGGAGCTTTTCCAGTCATTTCAGCAAGTTTTGCTTTATTTCCAGCCACCTCTACTCATCTCAGGCCATTTCAGCGTGGTCACCCCTTTATGAATTTCAGGATTTCTTCCATCGATTTCATTTCATTACATCATATCTCCTTTCCTCGGTTTCTCAGACTTTGTCCTGCCATTTCAGGATTCATTCCTTCCTGAAAGATCCTTCCTTAGGAAGGAATGAAATCCTGCGAATTCAATGAGCATCATTTGGGCAAGCTTTGGTGCATATTCCTGCACTTCTGTCATCCATGTACTTTTAGTGTTTTCTTCGGTTTGGATTTTCCCTGGCTCATTTCATTTTTTAGACAGCCTCTAACAGCTCGGTTTCTTTCCTCTCATGTAATTCAGCATGTTTTAGGGATATTGACAAGTTTTGGCCCTTTCTGCACTGCTTTCATCCCAGTCACTTTACTGTTTTCTCTGTTTGATTGCCTCCTTTCTCTACATTTATTTTTGAACCTCTGATTCTTTTTCTTTCTTCCTTCATTTCGAGGTTTTCAGTCATTTCACAGTTTTCTTTTTCCACCACTCTCTCATCTCAGCCATTTCAGTGGTCACCTTTATAATTCGGTTTCTTCATCGATTTCATTTCATAATCATATCTCCTTTCCTGGTTTCTAGATTTGTCCTGCATTCAGTTCATTCTTTCTGAATCTCTCAGGAAGGATGAAATCTCGATCAATGCATCATTTGGGCAACTTGGTCATTTCGCACTTCCTTCATCCATTACTTTAGTGTTTCTTGGTTTGATTTTCCTGTTTTTTCATTTGTTTTTAACAGCCTCTCAACAGGCTCGGTTTTCCTTTCTCGTAATTGCAATTTTTTAGGATATTTAGAAGTTTGGCCACTTGTCTCCTTTTCATCAGTCACTTTTCTGTTTTCTCGTTTATTGCCTCCTTTCTCTCATTTATTTTTGCAACCTCTAGATTCTATTTTATCTTTCTTCTTCATTTCAGGACTTTCATCATTTCAGAGTTTTCTTATTCACCTCTCTCATCTCAGGCCATTTCAGTGTACCTTTAATTTCATTCTTCATCATTTCATTTCATTCTATCCTTTCTGGTTCTCGACTTTCCTGCCATTTCGTTATTCCTCTGAAATCTTCCTTCAGGAAGGAAAATCCATAATGACATCATTGGGAAGCTTTGGTTATTCTGCCTTCTCATCCTACTTAGTTTTTAGGTTTCGGGGTTTTCCCTGTTTTTTCATTGTTTTTACAGCCTCTCAACAGGCTCCGTTTTCCTTTTCCCGTAATGCACATGTTTTAGGATATTGAGTAAGTTTTGGCCCTTGTCTGCACTTTTCATCCAGTCACTTTACTGTTTCTCTGGTTTGAATTTGCCTCCTTTCTCTCATTTATTTCTTGTAACCCTCTAGATTCTATTATCTTTCTTCCTTCATTCAGGAGCTTTCAGTCATTTCAGCAAGTTTTCCTTTATTTCAGCCACCTCTACTCATCTCAGCATTTCAGCGTGGTCACCCTTTATGAATTTCGGTTCTTCCATGCATTTCATTCATGAATCTATTCCTTTCTGGTTTCTCGACTTTGTCCTGCCATTTCAGGATTTCATTCCCTTTCTGAAGAATCTCTTTCGGAAGGATGAAATCTGAATTCAATGAGCATCATTTGGGAAGCTTTGTGCATATTCTCTACTCATCTCAGGCCATTCAGCGTAGTCACCTTTATGATTTCAGATTTCTTCATCGCATTTCATTTCATTACATCATATCTCCTTTCCTGGTTTCTCAGACTTTTGTCTGCCATTTCAGGATTTCATTCCCTTTCCTGAAGGAAGGATTTCCTTTCAGGAAGGAATGAAATCTGAATCAATAGCATCATTTGGGCAAGCTTTGGTGCATATTCCTGCACTTCCTGTCATCCATGTACTTTAGTGTTTTCTTGGTTTAAGATTTCCCTGTGTTTTTTAAGCCATTTCGTTTTAACAGCTTCTCAACAGCTCAGTTATTCCTTTCTCCGTAATTGCAGCATGTTTTAGGATATTGAGAAGTTTTGGGCATTGTCTGCTCTTTTCATCCCAGTCACTTTTACTGTTTCTCTCGGTTTGGTTTTACCTGCCTTTCTCTAGCCATTTCATTTCTTTACTTCTCTAGGGTCCTAGCTATCATATATTCCTTCATTTCAGGAGGCTCCAGTCATTTCAACAAGTTTTCCTTTATTTCATCCTCTACTCATCTCAGGCCATTTCAGCGTGGTCCCTTTATGAATTTCAGGTTTCTTCCATGCATTTCATTTCATTACATCATATCTCTTTCCTGGGTTTCTCAGACTTTGTCCTGCCATTTCAGGATTCATTCCTTTCCTGAAAGCCTTCTTTCAGAAGGATGAATCCGATCAATAGCATCATTTAGGCAAGCTTTGGTGCATGTTCCTGCACTTCCTGTCATCCATACTTTTAGTGTTTTCTTGGTTTCGGGTTTCCCCTGTTTTTACGCCATTTAATTTTTTATTAGCCTCTCAGCAGGCTCCGGTTATTCCTTTCCTCCGTAATTCAGCATGTTTTAGGGATATTGGAAGTTTGGCACTTGTCCCTGCTTTTCATCAGTCACTTTTACTGTTTTCTCTTAATTTGAATTGCCTCCTTTCTCTTACCATTTCATTTTTTTACTTAACCACTCTAATTCTATTTTATCCTTTCTTCCTTCATTTCAGAGCTTTTCAGAGTCATTTCAAAGTTTTCTTTTTCAGCACCTCTACTCATCTCAGCCATTTCAGCGTAGTACCCCTTTATGAATTTCGGTTTCTTCCTCGATTTCATTTCATTCATCATATCTCCTTTCTGGGTTTCTCAGACTTTTCTGCCATTTCAGGTTCATTCCCTTTCTGAAATCTTCTTTCAGAAGGATGAAATCTCTAATCAATGGCATCATTTGGCAAGCTTTGGTGCATATTCTGCACTTCTGTCATCATGACTTTTAGTGTTTTCTTGGTTTAGGTTTTCCTGTTTTTTTGCCATTTGTTTTTTAACAGCCTCTCAAGGCTCCGGTTATTCCTTTCCTCCGTAATTCAGCATGTTTTTAGGGATATTAGGCAATTTGGGCCATTTCTGCATTTTTTCATCCAGTCACTTTTACTGTTTCTCTAGGTTTGAATTTGCCTCCTTTCTCTCTACATTTCATTTCTTTAGCAACTCCTCAGATTCTATTTTCCTTTCTTCCTTCATTTCAGGTGCTTTTCAAGTCCATTTCAGCAAGGTTTTCTTTATTTCAGCACTCTACTCATCTCAGGCCATTTCAGCTGGTCACCTTTATGAATTTCGGATTTCTTCCCGATTTCATTTCATTCATCTATCTCCTTTCTCTTGCGTTTCTCAGACTTTGTCCTGCCATTTCAGGATTTCATTCCCTTTCCTGAAGATCCTTCACTTTCAGGAGGATGAAATCCTGCAATCTAATGAGCATCATTTGGCAAGCTTTGGTGCATATTCCTGCACTTCCTGTCATCCATGTACTTTTAGTGTTTCTTGGTTTGGATTTTCCCTGTTTTCAGCCATTTTTTCTTTTCAGCCTCTCTAAAGGCTCCTAGTTTTCTTTCCTCATATTCACATGTTTTTAGGGATATTTGCAGCAAGTTTGCCACTTTCTGCAGTGATTTCATCCTCAGTCACTTTACTGTTTTCTCTGGTTTGAGATTGCCCTCACTTTCTCTCACATTTCATTTCTTTGAACCTCTCTAAGTTCTATTTTTCCTTTCTTCTTCATTTCAGTGCTTTTCCAAGTCATTTCAAAGTTTTCCTTTTTCACACCTCTACTCATCTCAGGCCATTTCAGTATGTCACCCCTTCTGAATTTCAGTTTCTTCATCCATTTCATTTCATTACATCATATCTCCTTTCCTCGGGTTTCTCAGACTTTGTCCTGCCATTTCAGGATTTCATTCCCTTTCCTGAAAGGAAAATGAGCGTCATTTGGGCAAGCTTTGGTGCATATTCCTGCACTTCCTGTCATCCTATGTACTTCTAGTGTTTTCTTCAGTTTCGGATTTTCCCTGGTTTTTTCGCCATTTCGTTTTTTTGACAGCCTCTCAACAGGCTCCGGTATTCCTTTCCTCTGTAATTTCAGCATGTTTTTAGGATATTTGAGCAAGTTTTGGGCCACTTGTCTTCTACTTTTCATCAGTCACTTTTACTGTTTTCTCGGTTTCCAGAATTTGCCCTCCCTTTCTCTCACCATTTCATTTCTTTAGCAACCTCTCTACAGATTCTTTTTTATCCTTTCTTCCTTCATTTCAGGAAGCTTTTCCAAGTCATTTCAGCAAGGTTTTCCTTTATTTCCAGCCACCTCTACTCATCTCAGGCCATTTCAGCGTGGGCACCCCCTTCATGAATTTCCGAGATTTCTTCCATCACATTTCATTTCATGACATCATATCTCCTTTCCTGCGGGTTTCTCAGTCTTTGTCCTGCCATTTCAGGATTTCATTCCCTTTCCTGAAAGGAAATCCTTCCTTTCAGGAAAGGGAATGAAATCCTGCGAATTCAATGAGCGTCATTTGGGCAAGCTTTGGTGCATATTCCTGCACTTTCTGTCATGCCATGTACTTTTAGTGTTTTCTTCGGTTTCGGGATTTTCCCCTGGTTTTTTCACCATTTACGTTTTTTTGACAGCCTCTCAACAGGCTCCGGTTATTCCTTTCCTCCGTAATTGCAGCATGTTTTTAGGGATATTAGAGTAAGTTTTGGGCCACTTGTCTGCACTGCTTTTCATTCCAGTCACTTTTACTGTTTTCTCTGGGTTTCCTAATTTGCCCTCCCTTTCTCTCACCATTTCATTTCTTTAGCAACCTCTCTACAGATTCTATTTTATCCTTTCTTCCTTCATTTCAGGATGCTTTTCCAAGTCATTTCAGCAAGGTTTTGCTTTATTTCCAGCCACCTCTACTCACCTCAGGCCATTTCAGCGTGGCCACCCCCTCTATGAATTTCCGGGATTTCTTCCATCGCATTTAATTTCATTACATCATATCTCCTTTCCTGCGGGTTTCTCAGACTTTGTCCTGCCATTTCAGGATTTCATTCCCTTTCCTGAAAGGAAATCCTTCCTTTCAGGAAAGGGAATGAAATCCTGAATTCAATGAGCATCATTTGGGCAAGCTTTGGAGCATATTACTGCACTTCCTGTCATCCCATGTACTTTTAGTGTTTTCTTCGGTTTGGATTTTCCCCTGGTGTTTTTCGCCATTTCTTTTTTTAACAGCCTCTCAACAGGCTCGGTTATTCCTTTCCTCTCTAATTGCAGCATGTTTTTAAGGATATTAGAGTAAGTTTTGGGCCACTTGTCTGCACTGCTTTTCATCCCAGTCACTTTTACTGTTTCTCTTGGTTTCGAAATTTGCCCTCCTTTCTCTCGCCATTTCATTTTTTAGCAACCACTCTGAAGATTCTATTTTATTCTTTCTTCCTTCATTTCAGGAGGCTTTTCGAGTCATTTCAGCAAGTTTTCCTTTATTTCCAGCCACCTCGCCAATTTATTATTACAGAAAAGAGTAAGCAAAGATGCAGCGCTGGGCGACGGGGGGAGGGTCGCTGTCTTCCCCAAATCCACCGCCGCACCGACTGTGTCTTGGGTCTCCCTTTTAGGGTCTCCGCTTTCTCTGCCAGGTCATCCTTCCGGCCACTTTGCGCTTGCTCCGTCAGTTGCTAGGGGTCTTTTCCTGTCTCCTGGTGGTTTTTGATGAGGGTTCATCGTGGTTTTTTTCTTGAGCCTAGCGCCGTAATTATCTACAAGCATTTGTGAACATGCAAAAGCTAACGGTTATCCTGCCCTTGCGGGCTCGCCAGCAAGGCGGGATAATTTACAACCAGTTTCCTTTCAAGGTCTGTTAGATAAGTGAGGCAAAAGGCTTATCTAAACAAAGTAGGACACTAGGGCAGTTAACTGTCTCACTGCCAGACACTAGACAGTGAACAAAAGGTCACTTGTTTCATCACAATCCCCCTTTTTTTTTTTTTAACCCTTTTGTTCACTGTACCTTGCCAGTTCTTTTCTGCTGAGTTCTAAATAGTCTTCCATTTCCCCCCCATTTAGCGACTCATACTTTGCTCTAACAAGCATTAAATGAGCAGCTTCTAATCTCCTCTTGACTATACTGATAAGTTTGTTAAAAATACAGGGTCCAAAGGTCAGCATTAAAACAAGCAGAATTATTGGTCCCGCTATTGTGGACAAGAGAATTCGTTAACCAGGGGATTTACTGAACCAAGATTCATACCAGTTTTGTTGTGCTTCTCTTTCTTGTTTTCTCTTTTCTAGTCCCTCTTGTAATTTTGCCATGGTCTCCCTTATAACTCCGCTTCGGTTAGCGTACACACAGCATTCTTCTCTAAGTGCAGCACATAAACCTCCTTGTTGTAAAAGCAGTAAATTTAGTCCCCTTCTATTTTGCAAGGTCACTTCAGCTAGCGAATCTAGGGAGTCTGTGAGATCTTTTATGGATTTATCAATTCTCCTTAGATCTTCGTCTACTGACACCCTGAGCTCTTTAAATCCCGCTTGTTGATTTACTAAGGACGCTACCCCCGTTCCCACTCCAGCCGCTCCTATACCTAGTAATACAGCCACTGTTAATGCTGTGAAGGGCTCTCGTTTCACTAAATGGGGTTTCCCTAGAGTTTGGTATTGAGCATACACATATTCTTCGGGATGGTAGGTAATTCGGGGAACTATCAGGACTTGTATGCAAAACTCATAGGTTTCATTAAAGGCTTTTGTAAAGATGCACGGGGTTACCCCTAAAGTGTTACAGACCCATTTTGAATTTACAGCAGGAAGGAGCCACGCGGCCGGCTCCTTTGGATCTGATACAGACATTTTTACCTGGCATAGGTGGTTCTTGTCTCTAGGTACATTTCCCACACATCTCCCCTTTCCACTCACTTGAGCCATTGATATTCTCTGGACACTACCTTGTTCCTTTTCCCATAAACACTCCCTCGGGTTTGTTCCGTTAACTCGTCTTGACTCAGCGACGGATCCTATAGCTTCATAAAAGGGTGGTTTCACTATGTAACACAGCCAGCATTCTTCGGTTAAATTAGGGTAGGTCTGGTTTAGTGCCTTATAGGTTGCTTGCATCACCCTCCAAAGTGTATTATATTCTTTGGTGGGCTCGAGCCAACCTCTGGACTCATTTTGGCTTCCGTCTCGTTCTCTCTCGGGAAAAATCTGCAATATTTCTTTCGCCCCGTCTCCAATGACTGGGTTAGGTCCCACAGGGCTTGGATCATGTGGTACAGGCTCTTTTTTATTAGAATCATATTGCCTCTATCTTTCCCTGGTTCCCAGAGACGGATCCCCCATGTTTTTCCTAATAACCATTCGGCTTTTTCTGGCTGGGAGACATTAAGATATACAAAGGAGCAGGTTCCTCTGGATAACATTTCTCCTGAGGGTCCCCTCCAGGGTTTGACACAGCCTGCCGGTCCAAATTCTGCCTTCAAAAAAGGGTCTCCTCTCGTCCTCCAGTCAGAGGCAATGGTTTCACAGCCCCAATATCCACAAAAGTACTCCCCCTGGGTAATTACAATACGACTTTCCTGGGTTTGATACCGGACACATGTAAAATCCTGTCAAATTCACTACTTTCCCACACCGTAGTATGTTAGCTAGGTTACATAGTCCCACTATGAAACTCGGTGCTCCTACAGCAACAACTGTTTGTATTGGACTAGAGGCATCCCATCTAGTGAGGGACCATTTGAAGGGCTCATGGCTTTCTTGTGTTCCCTTTACCAGTCCCATCATCATTATTATTATTATGTACACTATTAGAGTTGGGTGACACCCAATGCCAGAGCAGTAAATAGAATTAGTTCTTTCCCTAACCCCCTTAATGCTATCACCTTCAAGCCTCCGGTTATCGAGAGTTGTAAGCACCTTCACTGTTATTTCTGTGTGAGATTCCCTTTCCCCACTCCTTACCCCTCTGCCTCGCTCGCCAGCTAGGTTGCTGCTAGCTGCGAGGTGTACCATCTTCACGGCAGCAAGGATATTCTTCAGGGGTGGAACTCACTCCTCTTTTCCACTTCTTTTTGGAATGCCAATTTTTATCCTTTAATGGTGGAATATCACACCTGAGTCTTTTTACTTGCTTACGACACTTGACTAACACGATGTCTGTGTTAAACGGTCCGGGAGGTTCGTTGGGGTGATAGCAATATAAGTCAGGGTTTATCCCCTTGGAATATATTTGCCACCAGAGCGGGGATCCCACTTTCAGCTCTCGAGTTGCTACTTTTTGGCTTAAGGCCAAAGCAGTCAACTCACGCTGCTCCTCCCAGCAGGGCTGACATACACTTTTAGGAGCCCTCCCTTTCTGGCAGTGGACCCACCACAACTCCTTACAATTTTTACAACAGAAACATACAAACGGATAACAGTTGCAATCTAGCCAACTACACGCTACTCTAATATCGTTATGCTTCACGTTTTTTTCTCCATTATATAATTGATCATTGTACTTTAATCTCACAGGTCTGTAATATGGCTGCTGAGCAAGTTCCTCTAAATACCCACAGTATCCTGGTGACTCAGAAGTTCCAATTAACTCTTTCTGTAGTGACCAATTATCCCCCACCCAAATGTCCCCCGCATTCATGTACTCTCCTGGGTGTCAAGGTGAGGTTCTTTTTAAAGTGAGCTTTAAGTCCCGGCTGTTCCTTTTATTTCCTAGTGGGTGTTATTTTTCTCGGAGAATCCGGATGGATCTACTGGTCCCTTTATTCGGCTGGCATGAGTCCACCCCTTCTCTGCTGTGCGTACCGCGGTGTCTGTTGTAAGTAACACCAGATATGGTCCTTCCCACTTCGGTGTTAGCGGGCTTTCTTTCCAACTCCGGATCAGAACCCAATCTCCCGGTTGTACCTGATGTAACACAAGATCTAGAGGTGGTCTCTGAGCCCACATTCCTTTTTCCCATAGCTGTTTTTTAAACTTCATTAGAGTTATTAAATATTTGTTGAGATGCTGATCACTAATGTTGGGGTTAGTCTGGACCTTCTCTAGGTTATACGGCATTCCATATAGCATTTCAAATGGGGACAACCCCACATCTGCCCGCGGCTGAGTCCTAATATTTAATAAGGCTAAGGGAATGCATTTTACCCATGATAATTTTGTCTCTAATACCAATTTAGTCAGTTGTTTCTTTATTTCCCGTTCATTCTTTCTACCCTTCCCGAGCTTTGTGGGTGGTAAGGAGTATGTTTCTCCCAATTTATTCCTAGCGCTTTTGCTAATTCTTGTGTTACTTTTGATGTGAAATGCGGGCCTTTATCTGAATCGATAGTCTCAGGCACCCCGTACCTGGGCACTATTTCTTGAGCAAAGTCTTTACTACTGTTTGGGCTGTTTCCTGACCGTCGGAAGCGCTTCTACATAATGGGTAAGATGATCTACTATTACCAAAAGATATCTAATCCGCCCTACTTTGGGTAGCTCTGTAAAGTCTATTTGCAGATTTGCAAACGGTCTTTTTGCTAATGGCCGCCCCCCCAGAGGTAATTTTCTTAGGTTGCTACGATTGACTCGTAGGCAGGTGGGACAGTTCTTGGTGACATGCTTAGCCATATCTCGTAGTCCAATGCTCATAAATTTAGTCGCGAAATGGTCGACTAACCCTTGGTCCCCCCAGTGTGTCCCCTGATGTAACTTATACAACATCCGCTGGGCTACTGCCTTGGGCAATACTTCTCGCCCGTCTCCTGTCATCCACCCCCTATCTTCTTCTTTTATTCCCATTTTCCTCAATTTTTCTTTTTCTTCATCAGTAAATATAAGTTCCACATCTTCCTTCTCTAGTATTTTCCCAATATATGGCTTCTCCTTCAAAACCATCTCCCTTACTGCTGCCCTTTTTGCCTCTTGATCAGCGGCGTTATTTCCCCTGCTCCTAAAGTCCATTCCCGGCCGATGTCCCTTTAAGTGCACTACTGCTATCTTCTTTGGTCCCCTTAGGGCTTGTAATACTTCTACTATAAGCTTTTGATGGACTAACCCCTTCCCCTGTGAATTTTTTAGCCCTCTTTCTTCCCATAATTTCCCAAAGGTATGCACTACCCCAAATCCATACTTGGAATCGGTATATATCGTCCCCTCCTTTCCCCTTAGGAGTTTCAAGGCCCGAAGTATAGCATACAGTTCACACGCTTGGGCTGACCATGACCTGTCTAAGGCTCCCGATTCTATTACCCGTAAATCAGGTCCTCCTATAATAGCATAACCAGATTTTCTTTCCCCTTCTACTATCCTGGAGGATCCATCCACAAATAGTTTTTCCCCTTCATCTAATTCTTCTTCCTCTAAATCAGGCCTAATCTTCATTTGTTCTTCTATAGTAGCTAAACAATCATGGGTTAGGGGTCCTTGTTCTATTTTTCCATACAGGAAGGCAGCTGGATTTTGTAGAGTGGTGGTTTCTAGGGTAAAATCTGGTGCTTCTAGTAGAATCCCTTCATATTTCAGGAGTCTGGCATCAGATATCCATTTATCTGCTTTTGTTGCATTACACCCCGGATATTATGGGGAGACAGTACCTTTAGGCTGCTATTAAAGGTGATTTTCCTAGCTTCCTCTACTAACAATGCACATCCTGCTAACATCTGTAGGCATGTGGGCCAGCCTCTGCTTACAGGGTCTAGAATTTTTGATAAATATGCCACAGGTTTCTTTTTCCCTGCCCAATCCTGGGTAAGCACTCCAAATGCAATTCCTTTTTCTATTTACGAACAAAAAGAATGGCCTCTTTAAATCTGGGAGACTCAGAACCGGAGCATGAACTAAACTCTCTTTTAATTCCTCCAGTTTATCTGTGTCCTCTTGGGTCCACTTCATTAATCCTTCTTGTGCTAGCTTTTGATATAAAAATCTAGCTTTACTACTATAATTTTCAATCCATTGTCTACAATATCCCGTGAGGCCTAAGATTTGTCGAATCTGTCTTTTATTCTTTGGTATTGGTAGTGATAAGATAGCTTGAATTCTCTCGGGGTCTATCCTTTTCTCACCCCTTTTCAAATAATGCCCTAGGTATTTTACTTCTTCTTCCACAAACTGCAATTTGGCCTTTGAAACCTTCAGGCCCTTAAGTCCTAGAAAATTTAGGAGTTTTATACTCTCCCTTCTTACCTTTTCCTCTTCTTTCCCTGCTAACAACAAATCATCAACATATTGTACCAGGGTTACCCCAGGACCTGTCTGGTAATCCGTTAAAATCTGCTCCAGCGCCTGCCCGAACAAGTTTGGGGATTCAGTAAATCCCTGGGGCAATACTGTCCATCTAAGCTGTTGCTTCCTTCCAGTGTCCGGGTCTTCCCACTCAAAGGCAAAGTAATCCCTACTAGATTCATCAAGGGGGCAAGCCCAAAAGGCGTCCTTCAAGTCTATCACACTGTACCATAAATCATTTGGGCCTAGTTTACTCAGCAGCGTGTATGGGTTTGCCACCACTGGGAATCTGGCTATGGTTCTCTTGTTTATTTCCCTTAAGTCATGTACCAGGCGATAGGACCCGTCCGCCTTTTTAACTGGGAGGATCGGTGTATTGTATGGTGACATGCAAGGTTCTAACAACCCCCGGCTCAGTAGCCTGTCTACTTCGGGCTTTAACCCTTTCCTTCCCTCTAGGGATATGGGATACTGCTTTATTCTTACAGGTATTTCAGGGTTTTTTATTTTGACCTTAAAAGGGAAATCTTTAATCGCCCCACACTTCCAGGTTATACCATACTTCGGATTATTTCCTTCTCATCTTCTTGCCTCAAAGGGCAGAGTCTAATTCTTATTTCTTTTTCCATCACCTCTATTTGGATACCCAATTCTATAATCATATCTCTGCCCAATAAATTGTAATCTGATTCTGGGACTAACAAAAAGTCCCCTACCCCTATTTTAGATTCTGATTCCACCATCACCTCCTTTATTATTTTCACATCAAAGGGTTCTCCATTTGCCCCAACTACTGTGGCAGTGTCCCTAGACAGGGCACAACCTTTGGGTAAGGACTGGAGCGTTGATCTTTCTGCACCAGTATCGACCAGGAAGATAATTTCCTGGCCGTGGGGACCCACTTTTAACTTTATCAAGGGCTCCTTTTGATGTTTTCGGGTCCCTAAGAGATAGAGCCCCTGACCCCCCTAGTCCTCCTTAAACTCCTTCTCGTCTCTAATCCGAACGCGACATTCCCTCTTGAAGTGCCCCTTCTTTCCACAGTAAAAGCACACTTTCAAATCCTGCCTCTCACCAGGACCCCGAACTTCAGCCGACTTCCGCCCAAACTGCTTCGGTCCCTTTTCCCGCTCCCTGCTTTCTCGCATTGCAGCCACCATCAGTCTGACTTGTCGTTTATGACTTTCCTCTTCCCTTCGCACATAAACTTTCTGTGCTTCCCTTAATAGTTCATCTAGTCCCCTGTCTTGCCAATCCTCTAACTTTTGTATCTTTTTTCTAATATCCTCCCAAGATTTTGAAACAAAATGCACTTTTAATACTGCCTGCCCCATTTGATCATCTGGATTTATCCCCGAATAAAGTTGAAAATTTTTCCGTAGCCTCTCTAACCATTCTGTGGGGTCTCATCCTTCTTTTGTCTTTCATTAAAGGCCTTATTGAGGTTTTGGCCTCGCGGGACTGACTCTCTAATCCCCTGCACAATTATTGTCCTAAGGTCTTGCATATGGACTCTATGAGCTGGATTTTGATGGTCCCAATTGGGGTTCTGCAAAGGCCACTTGATATCTGCTGCTGGTCCTTGTATGTGCTGTGCGTCCCAAATACGCATGCCTTCCCTCCTGATCATATTCTTTTCTTCGGCCGTGAACAAGATGTTTAATATGGACTGTAATTCTTCCCAAGTATACATGCTCGGCCCTAGGAATTGATCTACTCTCTCTGCCACCCCCAGTGGATCTTCTAATAGATGTCCCATCTCTTTCTTAAAATCCCTAACATCCCCTGAACTGAGAGGTACTGATACAAACCCTATACCTGGCTGTGGCCCTCCCATCGGTATTTCCCTCAGTGGGTATAATCCTTCCCGGGCTCTACTGCGGGTAACCGGCCCCGCATGCTCTGACTGGTCAGAATCCGAATCCTCTCCAGGAGGTGCCCTGGGGTCTTCTGTTCCCGGTACTTGAGGTGGGGGTATATACGGAGGGGGAACTATCAAAGTTTCCTCTAGCTGGCTTCCCTTTTTCTTATTCTTATTTTCCCTTGATTTTTCTGTTAATTTAAAGATAAATACCTCCGGCCGTTCCACCCAGATCTTTGCATAGTCACTTTCCTCTGCACAAAGGGGTTTCTTAGTGTTCACCCAAATATTCAGTTTTTGTTTCACCCAATCCTCTGAGGACCCGTATATGGGCCAAAACACATTCTTTGAGATTTCCTTCCCACCCCATACTTCCACACAGTAGTGTATCATTTTAGCTTTGTCTTTTCCCTGTGTGCCTAAAAAATGTTCCCAATTATCTAACAGAAATCCTAAGGGACTTTCTCTAGGTATAGGTGGGAGCCTAATGCTCACAGGGGGCTTACTCTTCCCCTGTCCCATTCTTCCGGAGTGCCTTCAATCACACAATCAACTCTCGCTTCCCCTGGTTCGTGGCCCAAGCCCTCGCGGGTCTATGGGAATCGCACTACTGAGGGTCCGCTCTCGCTTGGGGAGTCTGGCTGCCAGCCCCCCTCTCGTCCACACACCACACAGTCGCACTCCGGGATCCCAACCCCGCCCGGACGGTTCCCGTAATACTCACGCGTCCCGCTGCGTCTTCGTCCGGACCTTGTGCACAAGCTTTAAGGGGTGTATTGGGCCCTCGAACCTCCTTTGCTTTCCTCTTTTCCTCACTTTAGGTTCGTCGGTCGGGGCCGGGATGAAATCCAAGTCCCGGGGCCACCGGGTCGGTGGGGCGCCCCCCCTTTAGACAAGGAATTTTTCCCGAATTCCGATCCGAGCCGCAGCACCAAGTTGTTATAAATAAGCACAACGGGCCTTAAAAGCCAATTATGTAGCCAATTTATTATTACAGAAAAGAGTAAGCAAAGATGCAGCGCTGGGCGACGGGGGGGGAAGGGTCGCTGTCTTCCCCAAATCCACCGCCGCACCGACTGTGTTCCGGGTCTCCCTTTTAGGGTCTCCGCTTTCTCTGCCAGGTCATCCTTCCGGCCACTTTGCGCTTGCTCCGTCAGTTGCTAGGGGTCTTTTCCTGTCTCCTGGTGGTTTTTGATGAGGGTTCATCGTGGTCTTTTGGCATCTCCTTTCTTGAACCTAGCGCTGCAATTATCTACAAGCATTTGTGAACATGCAAAAGCTAACGGTTATCCTGCCCTTGCGGGCTCGCCAGCAAGGCGGGATAATTTACAACCAGCTTCCTTTCAAGGTCTGTTAGATAAGTGAGGCAAAAGGCTTATCTAAACAAAGTAGGACACTAGGGCAGTTAACTGTCTCACTGCCAGACACTAACCAGATGATCCACACTGGGAAAGGCCCTATGATTGTGGGATATGTGGGAAGAGCTTCACGAGTATTTCTGATCTGCTACGGCACCAGGTGATCCACACAGGAACGGCCCTACACCTGCTTGGAATGTGGGAAGAGCTTTGGGGACAGCTCCAACCTGAGCAAACACCAGCGCATCCACACTGAGGAGAGGCCCTACGAGTGTCCTGTGTGTGATAAGAGGTTTCAGACCAGCTTTAATTCCCTCCTACATGAGCGGATTCACACAGAGGAGAGGCCCTTCCGCTGCTCCGACTGCGGGAAGGGATTCAAGTACAACTGCAACCTCACCAGACACCGGTGCATCCACACTGGGGAGAGGCCCTACGAGTGTCCTGAGTGTAGGAAGAGCTTCTCAGACAGCTCAAACTTGACCCGACACCAACGGAGGCTCCACTAAGGGAAGCCCTGTGAGTGCCCTGAGTGTGGGAAGAGCTTCGTGCTCTGCTCCAGCTCCATCCCCCTGGGAGGATCGGTGTTGGATGATCCCCAGTGACCCCCGTTGGGCAGAGCCCTGGTGATCCCTGTTGGGTGCGGGGAAGGTGTTGGGGAGATTTCTCTCCCTTCTCCTTGTCCTGCTGTGATTTAGTTGGTAATAAATTCCCTCCCTGTGCCCAGGCTGGGTCTGTTGTTCCCGTTCGGTGCTCGGGGCGGGATCTCTCCTGTTCCTTCTCTCCACTCCTGGTCTCTCCTCAGCCAATCAGACAATGCGATGAAGAAGCTTCAGCCAATCAGAGAGAGCAGCTCTGATGACTCACCGGTTGCCGGGCAGACCCGCAGCACCCAGTGTTCCCCACCTGGACCCCGCCCTCCCCGCCCAAACACGATCCCCCCGCGGGGACCCCCAAGTGCCTCCCCAGGCCCGCCCCACAATAAACGGAACTGGGTCTAACTGGGAAGCTTTACTGGGAACACTGGGAGCAGCCAGGCGGAGCCAGAGTGGGGCTGTGGGGGACACACGACCCTCGCCCAAAATCAGCACGGGGACAGAGAGCAGGGTCCTGACTTAGTTTAAGACCACGAGGAGGAGCTGCAGCCGCTTCTGACTCAGGAGTTTTCTGGGCAGAGGAAGGTGAGTGACAGCAAACTGGGGGCCCCAGGGGGAGCACATGCACTCCGGGACCCCCTTCACCTTCTTGCACAGGTAGAAGCCGAGCCCCAGTGCCAGGAAGGCGAAGCCCAACACGGACCCCCCCGATTCCCATCAGCACCTTGCTGCAGGCGGTGTCCAGCAGCATCTCTGGGATTCCACAGACGTAAGGACCCCCCAAAACCTGTCACAGACACCCCAACCCCCTCCAAGCACCCTCCCATTCACACCCAGCCCACCAAGGAGCCCCAAAACTACTCCCAGTCTCTTCTCAGCCTCCCCAGGACCCCCAAACCCTCCCCAGTCTCTTCCCAGCACAGCCAACCTCATTCTCAACTCCTACTTTCCAATCCCTGATCTTATTCCATCCCCTCCAGGCTTGCTCAAATCCCTCCCAGTTACACCCAGCACTCCCAAACTCCCTCCTAGTGCCCACCAGGACCCCTCAAATGCCATCCCACTCTCTCTAATGTCCATACAACCCCTTCTCAGTCCTTCCACACCCCCAAGCCCGTCTCCCAGTTTGAACCAGGATATCTCAAACTCCCTCCAAGTTACTCCCAGCGCACCCCAACCCCTCTCCTAGGCCCCCCAGTACCTTCCCCCACTTCCCCTGCACTGTGGGGTCCAGGCTGTGCCCCAGTGCCGGCTCAGGGGGGCTCCAGGCTGACGTGCTCCACCTGGCAGTTGGAGGTGACCCCATTCTGGGGTGTTGGGGTTTGCAGCAGCACCAGGAGCTGGTGGGTCCAGTTCCCATTGGGGACCAGGTCAGTGGCCACCACGTGCCCTGAGAGCTCCTGCGGGCCCTGGAACCACCTCAGCTGCATCTGGGCAGGGTAGAAATCCATCATGGAGCAGAGCAGGCAGTCAAGGCTGAAGGGCTGGTGCTCGCAGCCAGCTTGGCGCCATCCCATCCCATCCCATCCCATCCCATCCCATCCCATCCCATCCCATCCCATCCCATCCCATCCCATCCCTGTGGACGTGCCCACGCACAGGATGGAACAGGGACCAGGGCTGCCCCCCCAGTGGCCGTGCTCTGTTCCCTGTCCATCCAGGGCTGTCCCTGCCCGGGCAGCGCAGGGCTGGGCTCGTTCTCTGCCCTCTCCCGCGGCCCCTCAGCTCTGGCTGCGCTCGCTCCGTGCCCGATGCAGGGAAGGACCGGGCACAGAAGCAGGGCCCCGCCCGTGGCCGCTCCCGCAGAGCTGTGCGGGTCCCTGCGGCCATCCCCACCTGGCTGGGGCTGCTGTCCCTGCTGGGCCCAGCGCCGCGCCTGGAGCACTCCATGGAGCGTCCCTCCCTGCCCGCCCCTCCTGCTGCTGCAGCTGCTGCGGAGGTTCCTGCGCGTTGGGCGCAGAAAGAGCACGGCCACAGCGACCCAGGGCACAGCCCAGCCCGGCTGCAGGCCGAGCGAGCTGCAGGCAGAGCCTGGTGCCAGCACAGCGTCCTCTGCACGCGCAGCAAACTCTGCCAGGGCAGCGGCTGAGGGCAGGGGCGAAGGCTGGCACGGCCCGGGCTGAGGGCATGGCCAGCACAAACAGCCTCACACGGGCATCTCAAACACTGACCCCACACCCACTCGGACTGCCATTCCTGCTCCCGCTCTGGATTTGTGCCAGCAGCAGCTCAGCACCCTGGGGCCAGGGCTGAAGGCCTCTCACGATCGTGTGGCCCCTCAAGCCACGTCCGCTGTGCCCCCTCAGCCCTTGAGGCCAGCACAGTGCGGGGGAAGGCAAGAGCTTCTTGGGGGAAGCTGGGGAAGTCACTCCCATGGACAGCACTCCAAGTCCTCCCTGTGCCCCTTGCAGGTGCCAGCCATGGTGAGGACATTCACCAGAAACTCGTGTCCTGTGGCACTGTGGATGCTGGGCTGCAAAATGACCTTCTGGGGCTGGCTGAAGAACACCCAGCTCATGTGGTGATGAGCCTCCTGTGCTGTGCCCCATCGTGTGACGGGTACAGGGCACAAGTGCCTCGAGAGCTCAGGGTTCACTGGCCTGTAGGGCCATGGCCTGTACAGCCTGTCCAGTGGGGTCTGCCAGATGGGCAGAGAGCTCCGGGGCCCTCGGGCCCCCCTGTTTGCTGAGCCTGCTGCCATGCTCCCTCCCTGCCCCTCAGGGCACCGGGGCTCTGTCACCCGGCCCCACTCAGCTGCGGGGCTTGGTGCTGATGCACAGCTCTGGTCCCACAGAGCTGCCGCCCTGGTGTGGAGAACCATCGGCTCGTGGGGACCAGCAGTGCAGAAGGTGCTTCCAGAACTGCTCTTTGTGATGGAGGACAGGCCAGGGTACAGCATGTTCTTCTCCAGAGAGGACAATGAGGCCGTCTTTGCCCTGGCTGTGAGTTTCTGCCCCTGGCCTTTGCTCGCCCTCCAGGTCCCCTCTCCAGCAGCTCTCCATGCTCTGCCCAGCGCCCTGCAGCTCTCAGCCTCGGGCACTGGGCTGGAAGCTGGGCTAGGGACAGGCTCAGGGGCAGCAGGCCGGGTGCTCCCCCTGCGTCTCCCCTGGGGCCCTGATCTGCCAAACTTCACCTGCTGGATCAGAAGAACCAGTGTCCTTTGGCGACCTTCCCATTGAAGGTGGGACCAGCTGCAGAGCAGACGGGACCAGCTGGAGCTCCAGGCACAGCTCTTGCTGGTCACAGCTGAGCCTGTGGCAAGCTCCAGGAGCTCCTGCCATCTCCCTCCCTGTTTGCAGCTCCCTCCCTCTATTCCTCAGGCCCTGCCCATCCCCAGTTTTGCCTCCCAGCTCACCCCTTCGCTTCACCTTCCCTTCATAAAGTTTGCTCTGTTCACTTTACCCACGTCTCTGCGGAGCCTGAGCAGTGCCAACCCTGAGCCCTGGGACACACAGGGCCCTGCTGCCGTTCTCTGCCGCGCTGTGCTCTGTGCACGGACAGAGAGGGACAGGGGCAGCTCAGGCTGCAAAGGTCCCTGTCCTGCAGGGCCCCTTGCACAACACCGGGGGGTTAAAGGTCGTGCTGAGCATGCTGAAGGGGACAAGGAGCCTGGGTTTTAGAAGAGCCAGCTTGAGTATGCTCTGAGCCCAGCCCTGAGGGATTCCCTGGAAGGATCCATGGAGGACAATGGAGCTTGCAATGCTGGAAGTTTTCACAAAGACCTTCCTGAAAGCACAGCAATGCTCCATCCCTACACAGGGATGGGAAGAGGGCAGAACCGGAGGCCATCATGGCCTAACAGTGAGCTCTGGGTGTGCTAAAAGCAAATGAAGCAGCAGCAGCAGCAGCAGCAGTGGCGGAGTGGCTGAGACTCAGAGCGCGACCGTGCCAGTGGAGGGAGCGCTGCCAGGCAGTGCCTGCACGCTGGGGGAGGTTCTGGGTCGATACTGGGCAATGGCCACACGGACCCACAAAGATCCCCTCAAGGGGCTCAGCTTTGGGGTCCTGCAAGATCCAAACATACACACAGAAAAAAACCTTCCAGGGATGCCAGACAATATTTGGGGCTCAATTCCATGATCTGCGAGCTCTAAACACACCCCAATAAAAAAACCCTCTCAGACACCCCCCGATAGATTTGGGACGAGCTTTCCCTCCCCGCTCCCCTGCAGGGTGCGCTGGGGGCGATGGTCCCGTGGCCGGGGGTGCTGCGGCCACAGGAGGCACTGGAACCTCCTGTTTCTCCTTCTTTGCCTGCTCCTGCTCCTCCCCTTACTGCTTCTCCTTTTCCCGTCTCCCTCCTCCTGCTCCTCCTCCTTCCCAATCCCACCTCCTCCCCAGTTTCTGAGCTGTGCATATTTAGCGTGGAGAATCTTGCTTGTTTTTAGAACTAGAACAAAGATCCCTGATGGATCTGCTGGTTTTAGTCAGAAGCATCAGTGACTAAAGGTCATGTTTCCTTTGGTTTTGTCCCGTCCTTGCTCCTCCTCAGTGTTCAGGCTGGACTATGGGGTGTCATTGTTTGCTGCATTTTGGGAGTTCCTCTTGGATCCTTTGGGCAGTGGGCTGTGCCCTGGGAGGATTCTTTGTGCTCCTTTGTGACACAGGAGAACCTTCCAAGCGGTTTTTGCGTGAGCTGCTGCTGTGGTGTCACAGGAACGTTGCCACATGCCAGCGTGTTCCCATTGCTGTGGGACACAGAGGCCTCAGTGCCCAGAGCGGCTCTGGGTGCTGCTGATTGCCGGAGGATCCTCCTGCCCGAGGCATTCCCAGCAGCCAGCCCAGCCCTGACGTGTCCTTCTGTGCTTGCAGGGCACAGCCTGCAGACGTGTGCAGCGCAGCCACAGTGATCCAGCAAGTGGCTGCTGCAGTTTGCACTCTGTGCTCTGTGCCTTATTCGGGGTATTTTCTAACCCACTTGGCAAGTCAGGCGAGTTTTTCCCTCGGTGCAGCATCTGTGCCTTTGGGCTTGCTGTGTGCTTTCTGTTCTTCCTCTGGACCTGAGCTGACTCTGTAACCCAACTGCCATGAAGACACCGTTGGTTTGGGAGAGCTCCTGCCAGCAGCTGCAGCTGTAAAGGGGTGTCTGCAGCCAGCCAGGCGTTTGCAGTGAGGCCTGGGGGGTTCTGTTCCCTCAAGCAGGGCGTCTGTGGCACTGGAGCCTGGAACTGCCCCGTTTGCTGCTCCAGCCAAGAACTGACACAGCCCAGCATTTTGTGCTCTTCTCTTGCTTGCTCTGGGAAGGGACTGTGGCTCCTGCAGGGATGCTGTGAAAGCAAAATGCTCTCTTGGGCTTGCCTTGCTCCGTGGCATTTCCCATCATAGGCAATTCTTTTCCTACCAGAATCTGGTTCATGTTCCCTCTCCCATTGCAGGGCACCTCATGTGTGGATCCCAAGCAGCTCCTCCTTCGGTGAGTGGGAAGAAACCTTTGGTGTTCAGAATTGTGCAGCAAGTTGTGAGCTCTGTGTGTGGCAGCCCAGTGCCAGCTGGGAGGCTGAAGGAAAGTTCCTGTCAGGGTCTTTGCAGCAGCAGCAGCAGCACCAAAGGGATCCCTGGCAGTTTTCTCCTTTTCCGCTGAATAGTTTTAGAAGAGCTGCAGGTCTGGTTTTGCAGGCAGAAGATTGGCCTTAGCCATGGTGAAATATCAAATTCCCAGCAATAAATGACAATGTCAACTTTAGCCCATTGTTAATTTGAATACTGTAATATAAATACACAATATATAATGAAAATAAATTGGACAGTTGTTTTATTCCTTCAATTTTATTTTTATTTCTGTATTCTTAAATTTTTCTCCTTCTTCTTATTCTCATTTCTAACTATTCTTTGTTATTCTACTTATTCTTCTTTCCTATTCTAGCTATTCTTCTCTGCTTCTTCTATGTGTTTCTAAATTCCTATTCCTATTCCTATTCCTATTCCTATTCCAGCCAGCTGGGCAAGGGACGGGGAGTTGGAGTTCCCTTTGTCCTTCTCACTGTCGCTGTCTGTCGCTATCGGAGTCCAGCGCAGACGGATCCAGGGAGCTGCTTCCTCCTCACAAGGCGGCGCTCCTGAGACTGAGCACTCCAGGGTTCTGCGCCCCTTAAATACCCTCAGTGAAGGGTGGGGCTCCCTGATGTCACAAGGGTCTCTGGCTTCAATCATGTCCCACATCACAAAGGGCCATGACACGGAGCGCCCGTGTCACAAAGGGCCACCCTGACACCCCATGAGCAGTGGAGCAGCCAGGAACTGGCTCGGAGCAGCCCCGGCCTTGTGGCCTTGTGGCCCCTGCTGTGCCCAGAGCCCTGAGAGGTTTTGGCCACGCTCGCACACGGCAGCCCCAGCCCCGGCCTGCAGAGCCCTGGGTTTGCAGGCTGCGCTGCCCAGGGCACGAGCAATCGGCCCCAGGGCCGTGCCGGGGCCTTGTGGGCAGCGGCTCCGCGTGCCGCGGGAGTACTGGGGACACGGAGCTTTCTTAGCAACAGAAGTCAAACGTAACTTATGGTCCCCAACTCAGCGCATGGTTTATTGGGCAGGGGGGCTTAACCCTTTGAAAAGGGGAGACCTTGTAGCTTTAGTTGGTACCCCCAACCAACTCCTAAAAAACATTCACAAAGCTGCCTGCTTGCAAATTATGCATGAAATAAAATTCACTGCTGGCTATAAATCACCGATGCAATTACCTGTAAATGTAAAATAATACCCTCTTCCCTCTGATGCCAAAGAAGGGACCAAACCGGTTTTACAGGACTTGTGAAACTTCCCTATATGGCCAATTCAAAACCCCAAACCTGACAATGTAGCTGTTTATCAATACATTCATGATACCCTTATGGGGAGAGGTTTTGTCCCCTGCTGTGTCTTTTGCGCTTTGAGATCCTCAAAAGAACCTCTCAGGCCTCCGCATGTAGTGTGGACCCTGACAACCCCCCATCCTTACTCCCAGTTCAAACCAAACTATCTCAATCTTCCTCCCAATTACTCCCAGCACATCCCAGCTGCTCGCCCAGGCCCTTCCAGTACCTTCCCCACTCCCCCTGCACTGTGGGGTCCAGGCTGTGCCCCAGTGCTGGCTCAGGGGTGCTCCAGGCTGACGTGCTCCACCTGGCAGCTGGAGGTGACCCCACACTGGGTGAGGGATTTCCAGCAGCACCAGAAGCTGGTGGCTCCAGTCCCCATTGGGGACCAGGTCAGTGGCCACCACATGCCCTGAGAGCTCCTGCTGGCCCTGGAACCACCTCAGCTGAATCTGGGCAGGGTAGAAATCCATCACAGAGCAGAGCAGGCAGCCAAGGCTTTGCTGGGAGCTCAAGGGCCACAGTGAGATGGCAAAACTGGAGGGCACTGGGAGAGATGGGAGAGGGCTGGTGTGGCACTGAGAGGGACTGGAAATGGACTGGGAGGCACTAGGGGTGCACTGGGAAAGAGGGTGGAGGACTGGGAGTGGCCTGAGAAGGCTGGGAATGACTGAGCATAGATTGGGATTTGACTGAGAAGGACGGGCAGGGTCTGGGAGGGACTATGGGGACAGTGGGATGGACTGAGGTGGCACTGGGAGGGACTGGGATGGACTGGGAGAGCCACAGAGTCACTGGGGGAGGGGCAGGAAGCCCCAGGGATGGGCACAAGGAGTGCTGGGGGCTCTGGGGTGATTCCCGGGGAGGTTTTGAGGGGCTCCAGGGTCATTCCCAGGCCAGGGCCTGACAGGACCTGCTCTGCCCCACGCTCAGCTCTGCGCTCCATGAGGAACGGGGTTATCACCTCGTGGTTGTGCTGGCACTGAGTGTTCACAGAGCCCACAGGTGCTCCAGCCATTCCAGGCTGCTGATCAAGCGCCCCACATTCATCTCCCCATAGGGAGTGTCCACCCTTCTCCCTATTTCTCCTTTCACATCTCTCCCCTCCGTTATCCTCAGCTGCTCCCTGTGAGCTTCTCGGATCTCTGGAGCTCTTGGCTCCTACTCTGTCAGGTTATCTTAAACAAGCAAAGCAGCTAATAGTTAAAAAGGTTATTTATTACAAAACACCTTTTATTACAAAGCACATCAGTCTCAAAAGGCACGCAGTAAAGCAATAGCAAAGCAGTAGCAAAGCAAAAGCCTGGCAAAGAGCAGATGGCTAAAAGCCCTGGCAAAAGCCAATGGCTAAAAGCTGACGGCTGAAAAGCAACAACTCTCCCCAATACATACCTTATATAGGACTTTCCCGAAAAGCTAAGACTCAAACTCGGACAACCACTCCTTAACCTATGAGAATTCTAGTATCTTAGCACACCAGGTTACGTATAGAACTACGCATACAACCTGTCTTGTTCTATCTGAAATGTGTAAGCAATATTCTTACTATAGCTCTATTGTGTCTGTGTCCTGTCTACCAATGTGGGCCTGGAGCCTCTTGCTGAAGATACCACTATGTTTCAGTCTTCACTAGAACTTGCACTGCTACTGTGGCATTTAAAACCGTCCACTTACTAAAAGCATTAGAACTCACCCTAAAATTACTAACATACTTCTGCTTAAATGTCTATTTTACGTGTGCGTGGCATAATATACTTCAATCCATCCACAGGCTTTAATTCAATCCCTGCACTCTGATTTCTCTCTGAAGAATTCAGAGAGACCCCTGACTCACTGACTCCAACATCTCCCCCTCCTCTTAGAACCATAAAGATTCCCTTAACAGACTTATTAATCATTTGTGAAATGCATGGAGAAAACAAGGCACCATGATTAGCACCAAAAAACTTTTTCATCCATGATGCTGAATTCCAATCCACTAAACAAACCATCCAAACTGTACCATTCTGTGACTCATATCACTTGCAGGCTCCTTGGCCCATTTTCTCCTCCTGGGGGCCCTCTGGTAGCAGAGAAGGTCATCCCTTTCATCAAGGTCTGGCACAGCGTGTGTCCCCACCGCTCAACACCTGCTGGATTGCAGCCAGCAGCAGAGCTAAAAATCTTCTTGGTGGCAAACACAGAGGCCAACCCAGCCTTGCCCTTGACTATTTCAGGAGGGTCTTGGCCAGCCCTGCTCCTTTCACCCAGTCATCAGAGCAAAACTTCACCTGCTTCATTCAGGAACAAATGGGCATCATGGCAAAGCACACACAGATTTGCATTAACAATATAACTACAAGGAGAGCTAAACAAGTGAAAAGGAGTTTTTCTGGGGTTGTGTTGGACAGACATATGATATTTAAACTTAATACATTAACTAAAGTTACTTAAACACTTACTTTAAGTTGGCTAACTGACAAATATGTAGTACTAAAAGCAAACAAAGCAAAAGCATAAAATAACACATAATTGAACCTCATATTTTTCTTAGACTATTATCTAACAAGAAAATTCTACAATACTACTGATTCCCCCACTTAAAAAAAAAAATCACAAACTTCTGCAGGTAAAACACAATACAACAATCAACAATGCTTTAAATAATAGACATACATTTATAAAATTAGATAATTATCAATCCTTGAAAAACTGTCATCACCCCAGAGTCTGTAAACAGCTGACAAGCATTGATTCAATGAGGAATTAGATGATCATCTCCAGATAATAAGCATTGAATTCACCCCAAAATTAGCTTCAGCTGCCATACTGATAGGGTCAAATTGCCAAGTCAAAACGACTGGAGCATTATTTTGATGCAGCAAACACCTGGGTTTACACAATATTTCCCTTCCAGGTAGAATTAAGGCCGGGCCACTGCCTAAATTCTAATGGGAAGAGAACCCCCGACACCTTTTTATTAAAAACCAAGACACTTAAGAACAAAAGCTACAATTAAACATTTCAGGGTGAGAAAGAAATCAAACTCCTTCAGCAGCTTGTTCTCTCTGAAATTTTTCCTCAGGATGAGATGCTTTGAACATGGCAGGCTGCTGGAGTGCTTCTGTAATAACAATTGGGGAAAACCATAAGACTAGAAATTCAGAAGAGGCTTTCAGCAAAACTCAGATAATTTTCTTGGAACTCTGAAAAATACTTAAAATCATGAGACAGCAGAGGGTCAGGTCATAGGAGACCTGGTAAAATAAGAGAGAGAATGAATGAAAAATAAAACAAAAGAATATTAAATTTACAACTTAACTAATTATCTTCATACATTTGCTTCAGGGGCATGTTTGGAGGTTTTCTAAAATTTACTTGGAATGTTGAAAGAATTCAGGTTAAACACTAAAATAGAAATCAAAATTCTTCTGTAATATGGAATTCATACTCTTAACACAATGGTTTTGAAATTAAATATGGAAATTTTGGCTCAAATTAAATTTTATAGTTCAAATGATGGTCATAGAAGTGGTTCTGATTTGTGTTCATGAAGCATTTCATGGATAATTTGAGAAATGTAAACTAGAAATCTATGACAATTTGGTTTGAAGGGAAAGCTCAAATACTGGTAATAAATCTGTGAGGCATAAATTTGCAAGTTTCTTCTTTAAAGAAATTCAACACTTATTAATTCATAATGAGGGCATTTCAAAGACTTAGAAGCTGTTTTGTTTTTTAAATAATTAACTATAGGAAAATTAAAACTCAATGTTGATATTTGGACAAGTGTCCACTCATATCTGAGCAATAACAGATTACTAAATATAGGTGATATCTATTGAAATAAGATATGAAATGTCCTGTACCTTCACCATTCCAATAATTTCAGCATCTTTTTGAAAACAATGAATAAACAAAAACCTTTACTTTAACATAAAAGAACTGTGAAAATAGAACTGAATCCGTTATCATGTTCCCTTGCTCCGTTTGTCCCCAACAAGGTCGATAAAGGCAGTTCTTGGCATCCCCCCACCCCCCTTTCCTCCTCTTCTTTGCAGCACTGGACTCTGCACGGCACGGGAGGGCTGAGGGACTCTAATCTTGGTATCTCAGGTTTCCCTGAAACTGGGCAATCATCTCCTCCCCCAGCATTCCCGACAGCCCGAGACAGATCTGTCTCTTCCCACTCGCTCTCACTCGTGCTGCCCTGTCCTCTCCCTCCCATTTCCCCTCCTCTTTTCAAACACTGCTTCCCGCATGGGTTGTGCGGGGTTGGGAATTCCTTGAGCAGCCACTGCAGCCGCGGTGAAGCTGCCGCGCGGGTGGGAAGGGGGGGCTCCGTTCCAGGGATTGCTTTGAACACACGGCGTGGGGCGGGCACGGGCTGCGCCGGCTCAGCAGCCTCGGCCAGGCTTCCTCGGGCTTTCTTCTGACCAGACTGACTAACCAGGGCCCCTGCGCTCACAAACACGGCTCGAGCGGCACCAAAGGCGGTGCTGCCGGCCGGTCCCGGAGCCGCTCTCCCCGGCTGTGGGGCACGGTGGGACGGGGTCCTGGATTTGTGCTTGAAAAAATCACGGCAATTTGCAATATATTGTGACACCAATCGAGAAGTCAGTGAAGAAGTCTCTGTCTTTTCAGAATTAGTAAGTGGCTCACTTAAAGATTCTCTGACCAATTCCTAAGACGGTAATAACAAAGGAGCTTTTCTATCTCCTAAACAAACATCATCAAAAAGTTTCAGACCAACTCGATCCCAGAAAGTTTCACTTAAAACAGAATCGGGATCTACATTTGGAAAATGCTTTCTAACATATATTAAAAGTTCTCTTAACTTTTTATCTGGAACACTAAAATCATTTCTTCTTTATAAAGATTCTAAATAATCATACATATAGTCCTGCTCCTCAAGTACACTTTCCCCCATCTCTGTGGACTTACCTCAAGACTTAGCTTACTTTTAAATGTCATAAATTCCGTATCCTTTCCCATAATCTTATTTCTATTCTTTAAATATATTTTCCCCCATCTCTGTGGATTTACCTAAACACTCAGTTAATCTTAAATACATCATTATAAGTTCTGGATCCTTTCCTATACTCTTATTTCTGTTCTTTAAATATATATTTCCCCCTTCTCTATGAATTTACCTCAACACTCAGCTTATCTTAAATTATCACTATAAGTTCTGGATTTTTTCTCATTTTTGCTCTTTTGGAATAATATTCCCATGCTCCTAGATTACCCTAAAGTTGCTTACCTCAATATAAGATAGGTGATGAGAAATCCCAGTCTCCTCCCCAGCTGTGCTTGCTTCTCCCAGCAGTCAGCAGGGCCTTTCTTCTGGCTTTCCCCTTACCACACTTATTGAGGCCTTTGAGGGAGGCCCAGCAGTAATTTAAAGTTATTAGTAAAGGAACAAACAATTCCATTCAGGGGCACCAGAGGTGGGTTCCAGACCTCCGGTGCTCTAAGCACCTACTCTGAGCTCTCAGGCTCTTCTTCGGGTAATCTTCTAAATAACAAAGGGCTAATAGTTAAAGGTTATTTATTACAAAGCACATCTATTACAAAGCATCAGTCTCAGAAAAGCAATGGCAAAAGCAGTGGCAAAGCAATGGCAAGATGCAGATGGCAATAAGCAATGGCAAAAAGCCAGAATGGCTAAAAGCACCAACTCTCCCCAATACATACTCTTATAAGGATTTTCCAACAAGCTAGATGAAAACTAGACCACCACTTCTTAACCTATTAGAATTCTAGTTTGTTAGCACAGCTAGGTTAGGTATATAACGTCCTACAACCTATCTTGTTCTTCTGAAAAATGTAAAGCAGTATTCTTACCATAGCTCTTATGTCTATGTCCTGTCTACAACTGTGGGCCTGGAGCCTCCTGAAGGTATCAGTATGTTTCAACCTTCCTAGAACTCGCTCTGCTACTCTGAAAATCTGAAACCTCCATAGTAAAAGCATTAGAGCTCACCCTAAAATTGCTAAATTACTTTACTTAAATGTCTACTTTATGTGTGTGTAGCTTAATATACTTCAATCCATCCCACAGGCTTTAATTCAAGTCCCTGCACTCCTGATTTCTCTCTGGAAAAATTCAGAGACCCCTGACTCATTGACTCCCGAACACAGGGGGGTGCCTGTACCCAGGAAAGGCATGCGCGGATTAAGGAGGAGTGGAGGGTGGGGGCTGGGAAGGCAGGAATGGGGTCAGGAGGTCCCGGGAGTTAAGGAAAGGGGGTTGGGGTCTCAGAGGGAGAGGACCAGGAAAGGGGGTGCAGGAGGCATTGGTGCTGGATAAAGGTGTGCAGAGGTGGTCCCAGTGCATGAGAATGGAGGAGTTTGGAAGATTTAATTCCCAGATAACAAGGCACAGGAGTCGGTGCCGCGCGAGATGGGGTTCAGGGGTCCCGGTGCCGGGAGGTCCCTGTCCCCAGGCGGATCCGAAGCCGCAGCAGGAACGTGAAAGTGAGCGGGGAGCGCCAGGGACAGGGAGGAACAGAGGAAACCCTGGGAATTCCCCTAATTCCCCAACCAGGATGGCCCCACTTGGGGCGAAAGGGGGTGGAGGCTGGGGACGCAGAGACTGGGGGTCTGGCGGCATCCAGGGTCAGGAAACAGAACTGGGAGAGCCGGGAAGGAAGGTTGAAGGGACTGGGAGGGCAGGATGGGAGATCCAGGGGTCCCAGTGCCCTGGAAGCGTCCAGGAGTCCCCAGTGTTGAGAAAGGAAGGTCTGTGTTATAGATAAACGTGATCAAGCCAAATTAAATATGATTAAAATAAGGATATTTTTTTGCCGACCGAAATCCGTCCTCTACAGCCACAATGGCAAAGGAACAGCGCCGAGCCGGGATGACACGGGTGAACACACAATGATTGGAACTCTAACGCTTGAATCCCCAATGTTCACAAAACAGCTTTGGTTAGTCCCGTTTTTATACAGTTTTTTTAGCCGGAGGAGGTCTTTGTCTTCTCCTGTCGTTCAGCATATTCATGTAGCTTTTTTCACCGTGTTGAGCTGGACAAAACCATATCCAGGAGATGATGAATTCTGATGAAGGCATGTCTTGGCTTTAGGGAAGGCGACAGTGAGACGTATCCTGTAGATTTTAGTCTACCGGAAACGGGGCATTCAGATGTATTTTTCCCATGGCATTGATTATCTTTAATCAAGGGTGCTTATCGGGTCCTCATTGCTTGGGTGCCTCCCTAGAAAGGGCCATCTCCCTGGGCTGGGTCTATTCAGTTGTTAATTTGAGCTGTCCTACCTTTGTTGGATGTTACAGTGATGTAATCAAAGGGATCTGTGTCTTTACTGTCCGTGGTTTGGTTTTTTGCTTTTTTACTTTGCTCTTACAAATATTGCTTATTGAACACTGCTTATAATTCTTACACCAATTACATTATATCCATCCATTGCAGTCTGGGGCTGGGAAGGCAGGAATGGGGGTCAGGAGTCCCTGGGTCACAGGAAAGGGGCTGGGGTTGGGAGGGTGCGGATCCCCGGGGGTGCAGTTTGGGAGGCAGGCGAGACGAGGGTAGAGGGAATTCCAGGAATTCATCTGGATCCCCCGCTGAGACCAGGAAGTCTGGGAATGGAGAATGGGGGGCACGGAAATCTGGGAATCTGGGGGGCCAAAAGCCAAAAAAGGGCGGATCTGGGGTGTGGGAAGGGGCGGGATGGCTGGGAATGGGGGTACAGGGGTCCCAGAGCACTGACAGGGATGCAGGGGATCCCAGCCCCGGATAAGGGGTGCAGGGTCAGTGCTGAGGAAGGGATGCGAGGGGTGTCCCGTGCCCAAAAATGGGGGTTCAGGAGTTCCCATTCTGGGGAATGTGTGTTAAGGAGGAGCTTCCTTCCCAGAATTTGGGGCTCAGGGGTTCACTGCCAGAAAATGGGGGTTCAGGGGTGCCGGTGAGCCCAGGGAAATGGGGGTTCAGGGGTCTCTGTGCCAAATAAAGGGAGTACAGGAAGGTTGTGAGTGTAGGGAAAGGAGGAGGTACAGTGGGTTAGAGTGCTGGGAAAGAGAGTTGAGGGTGTCACAGGTTGCAAATGGGGATTCAGGGTTCCCCTGCCTGGGAATGGAGGTTTAGGGTTCTCAGTGCCTGGAAATGGAGGCTCAGGGGTGGGAAGATGGGTTCTAAGAATGGTGCAGAAGGCAATCTTTCCCAATGGATTACAGCTGTACTGATTACTGAGAGTGGGAAACAACCTTGCCTGCCCAGAGGTGGGTGTTATAAAGGGTCAGCTGGCCTGAAAGCTGCTGCTGGGTTGGAGCAGACCCAGGGTCTGCTGCAGCTTGGCATGGGCGTGCTGAGGTTGTGTGGGTAGGTAAGGGACACGCAGCTGTGCAAAGGAGACAGATAAGGTAAGTTGTGTGAAGGACAGGTTTGAGGTTTAGCCAGTCATGTGAGGAAACTTGCAGAGAGGAGAGGAGTCAGAGCTGGGTGGAGCTGCCAATGAGGAAAAGAGACAGATTTGCCTGAAAGAAGTTCATTGAAAGAAGGCACGAGAAGTTTTTAATAAAGGTTGGTGATTATGCCACTCCTGTCATCTCGACACAATAACTTCATCCTCCATGTCCCCACCCTGTCTCAGTTCAAGTCTTATTTTTACCCAAGGTTGGATGATTTCAAGGGATGAAGAGAAATGCAAAGCAAATCAAGGCCAAAAGAAAAGCATTTCCATATCTGTGTGAGCTGAGGATCACGTACTTGGGAGGAGGGAGAAGACCATTTCTAAGGGGTTTCCTCCACTGTCTCAAAATCTTAGTCTTTCCCCATTTATCAGTATTTGGCTGCAGAAGACACCCCTTGGGCAACAGGAAATCAAAACCCTGGAATCACTGAGGCTGGAAGCCTCCAAGACCATTCAGTATTCCTGGAATGCCATCAGAAGAAGAATTGAACACAGAAGATTTTTCTGGGCTTAAAAGTCAACAAATTCCTCACCCCAAGGAGTCCCTCTGTGCTTGTGTCCCAGCTGGATGTTCCTGACCCTGCCCACAGGGACTGGGGATGGTGAGCTCCCCAGCCAGGTGTCTTCCCAGCAGGGATCAGCAGGACCACGGATCGCAGGGCTCTGCCCAATGGGAGTCACTGAGGATCATCAACACCGATCCTCCCATGGGGGATGGAGCTGGAGCAGAGCACAGCTCTTCCCACCTCCGGGGCACTCACAGGGCTTCCCTTGGTGAGCCCTCCCCGTTGTGGTGTCGAGGTCAAGTGAGCGCTGTCTCGCTGACTCTTCCACCACTCCAGGACCTCGTAGAGGCCTCTCCCCTGTGTGGATGCGCGGTGGGCAGTGGTGTGCATTTCAGTAAATCCCTTCCACAGTCGGGGCGGTGGAAGGCCTCTCCTGTGAATCCCTTCATGTAGGAAGATGGGAGCTTCTCTGAAACCTCTTCCCCACCGGACCAAGGGCCACAGTGAGATGGCAAAACTGTGGCACTGAGAGAGACTGGAAATGGACTGGGAGAGCCACAGAGTCACTGGGGGAGGGGCAGGAAGCCCCAGGGATGGGCACAAGGAGTGCTGGGAGCTCTGGGGTGACTCCCAGGGAGGTTTTGAGGGGCTCCAGGGTCATTCCCAGGCCAGGGCCTGACGGGACCTGCTCTGCCCCACGCTCAGCTCTGCGCTCCATGAGGAACGGGGTTATCACCTCGTGGTTGTGCTGGCACTGAGTGTTCACAGAGCCCACAGGAACTCCAGCCATTCCAGGCTGCTGATCAAGTGCCCCACATTCATCTCCCCATAGGGAGTGTCCACCCTTCTACCTATTTCTCCTTTCACATCTCTCCCCTCCGTTATCCTCAGCTGCTCCCTGTGAGCTTCTCGGGCCTCCACAGCTCTTGGCTCCTACTCTGTCGGGTTATCTTAAACAAGCAAAGCAGCTAATAGTTAAAAAGGCTATTTATTACAAAACACCTTTTATTACAAAGCACATCAGTCTCAAAAGGCACGCAGTAAAGCAATAGCAAAGCAGTAGCAAAGCAAAAGCCTGGCAAAGAGCAGATGGCTAAAAGCCCTGGCAAAAGCCAATGGCTAAAAGCCAACGGCTGAAAAGCAACAACTCTCCTCAATACATACCTTATATAGGATTGTCCCAACAAGCTAAGACACAAACTCGGACAATCACTCCTTAACCTATGAGAATTCTAGTTTCTTAGCACACCAGGTTACATATAGAACTACACATAAAACCTATCTTGTTCCATTTGAAATGTGTAAGCAATATTCTTACTGTAGCTCTATTATGTCTATGTCCTGTCTACAGCTGTGGGCCTGGAGCCTCTTGCTGTTTTCCAGCTTCACTAGAACTCACACTGCTACTGTGGCATTTGAAACCTTTCACTTACTAAAAGCATTAGAACTCACCCTAAAATTACTAACTTATTTCTACTTAAATGTCTATTTTATATGTGAGTGGCTTAATATACTTCAATCCATCCAAAGGCTTTAATTCAATCCCTGCACTCTGGTTTCTCTCTGAAGAATTCAGAGAGACCCCTGACTCACTGACTCCTACATCTCCCCCTCCTCTTAGAACCACAAAGATTCCCTTAACAGACTTATTAATCATTTGTGAAATGCATGGAGAAAACAAGACACCATGATTAGCATCAAAAAACTTTTTCATCCCTGATGCT
Organism: Muscicapa striata striata; assembly: GCA_030060385.1. Lineage (NCBI taxonomy): Eukaryota > Metazoa > Chordata > Aves > Passeriformes > Muscicapidae > Muscicapa > Muscicapa striata. The sequence continues at coordinate 33,805 of JAREIS010001220.1, forward strand.
GAATTCCAATCCACTAAAGAAACCATCCAAACTATACCATTCTGAGACTCATATCACTTGCAGGCTCCTTGGCCCATTTTCCCCTCCTGGTGTCCCTCTGGTAGCAGAGAAGGTCATCCCTTTCATCAAGGTCTGGCACAGCGTGTGTCCCCACTGCTCAACGCCTGCTGGATTGCAGCCAGCAGCAGAGCTAAAAATCTTCTTGGTGGCAAACACAGAGGCCAACCCAGCCTTGCCCTTGGCTATTTCAGGAGGGTCTTGGCCAGCCCTGCTCCTTTCACCCAGTCATCAGAGCAAAACTTCACCTGCTTCATTCAGGAACAAATGGGCATCATGGCAAAGCACACACAGATTTGCATTAACAATATAACTACAAGGAGAGCTAAACAAGTGAAAAGGAGTTCTCTGGGGTTGTGTTGGACAGACATATGGTATTTTAAATTAATACATTAACTGAAGTTGCTTAAACACAAAGTTGGCTAATTGAGAAATCTGTAATACTAAAACCAAACAAAACATAAGCATAACATATAATTGACCTTCGTATTTTTCTTAAACTATTATCTAACAAAAAATTCTACAATACTACTAATTCCCCCACTTTTAATTTTTTTTTAAATAAACTCAAAATTCACAATCTTCTGCAGGTAAAACACAACACAACAATCAACAATACTTTAAATAATAGAGATACATTTATAAATCTAGATAATCATCAATCCTTAAAAAACTCTGTCAATATCTCAGAGTCTGCCAACAACAAGCCTTGATTCAGTGAGGAATTTGATGTTCATGTCTAGAAAATAAACATTGAATTCACCCCAAAATTAGCTTCAGCTGCCATATTGATAAGGTCAAATTGCCAAGTCAAAATAACTGGAGCATTATTTTGATGCAGCAAACACCTGGGTTTACACAATATTTCCCTTCCAGGCAGAATTAAGGCCTGGCCTCTGCCTAAATTCTAATTGGAAGAGAACCCCCGACACCTTTTTATTAAAAAGCAAGACTCTTAAGAACAAAAGCTCCAATTAAACATTTCAGGGTGAGAAAAAAATCAAACTCCTTCAGCAGCTTGTTCTCTCTGAAGTTTTTCCTCAGGATGAGATGCTTTGAACATGGCAGGCTGCTGGAGTGCTTCTGTAATAACAACTGGGGAAAACCACAAGACTAGAAATTCAGAAGAGGCTTTCAGCGAAACTCAGATAATTTTCTTGGAACTCTGAAAAATACTTAAAATCATGAGACAGCACAGGGTCAGGTCATAGGAGACCTGTTAAAATAAGAGAGAGAATGAATAAAAAAGAAAACAAAGGAATATTAAATTTACAACTTAACTAATTATCTTCATACATTTGATTCAGGGGCATGTTTGGACGTTTTCTAAAATTTACTTGGAATGTTGAAAGAATTCAGGTTAAACAATAAAATAGAAATCAAAATCATTCTGTGATACAGAATTAATACTCTTAATACAATAGTTTTGAAATTAAATATGGAAATTAAATTTGAGCATTAAAAATCGGGCTTATAGAGAAATACTGTTTTTTCCAATATATATATAGGAAATTTTGGCTCAAATTAAATTTTATAGTTCAAATTATGGTCCTAGAAGTGGTTCTGATTTGTGTTCATGAAGCATTTCATTGATAATTTGAGAAATGTAAACTAGAAATCTATTACAATTTGGTTTGAAGGGAAAGCTCAAATACTGGTAATAAATCTGTGAGGCATAAATTTGCAAGTTTCTTCTTTAAAGGAATTCAGAACTTACTAATTCATAAATGAGGGCATTACAAAGACTTAGAAGCTGTTTTGGGTTTTTTAATAATTAACTGTAGGAAAATTAAAACTCAGTGTTGATATTTGGACAAGTGTCCACTCATATCTGAGCAAAAACAGATTACTAAATATGGGTGATATCGACTCAAATAAGATGTGAATTGTCCTGTACCTTCACCATTCCAATAATTTCAGCATCTTTTTGAAAACAATGAATAAACAAAAACCTTTACTTTAACATAAAAGAACTGTGAAAATAGAACTGAGTCCGTTATCATGTTCCCTTGCTCCGTTTGTCCCCACCAAGGTCGATAAAGGCAGTTCTTGGCATCCCCCCACCCCCCTTTCCTCCTCTTCTTTGCAGCACTGGACTCTGCGCGGCACGGGAGGGCTGAGAGAGTCCTGGGGCACGGAGGAGGGCGCGGGCTGGGCGGGAATGGGCCAGGTGGGCACAGGCGGGGTGGACACGGGCTGCACCGGCTCAGCAGCCTCGGCCAGGCTTCCTCGGGCTTTCTTCTCACCAGACTTACTAACCAGGGCCCCTGCGCTCACAAAACACGGCTCGAGCGGCACCAAAGGCGGTGCTGCCGGCCGGGCCCTGGAGCCGCTCTCCCCGGCTGTGGGGCACCGTGGGGACGGGGTCCCTGGATTTGTGCTTGAAAAAAATCACGGCAATTTGCAATATATTGTGACACCAATCGAGAAGTCAGTGAAGAAGTCTCTGTCTTTTCAGAATTAGTAAGTGGCTCACTTAAAGTTTCTCTGATCAATTCCTACGATGGTAATAACAAAGGAGCTTTTCTATCTCCTAAACAAACATCATCAAAAAGTTTCAGACCAACCCGATCCCAGAAAGTTTCACCTAAAACAGAATCGGGATCTAAATTTGGAAAATTCATTCTAACATATAGTAACAGTTCTCTTTTTATCTGGAACACTAAAACCATTTCTCCTTAATAAAGATTCTAAATAATCATACATATATTCCTGCTCCTCAAATACACTTTCCCCATCTCTATGGACTCACCACAACACTTAGCTTACTTTAAATACATCATTATAAATTCCGTATCCTTTCCCATACTCTTACTTCTGTTTTTTAAATATATTTCTCCTCTGTGGATTTACCTAAACACTCAGCTCATCTTAAATACATCATTAGAAGTTCTAGATCCTTTCCTATAGTCTTTAATTCTGTTCTTTAAATATACTTCCCCCCTTCTCTATGAATATACCTCAGCACTCAGCTTATCTTAAATATATCATCATAAGCTTTGTATTTTTTCTCATTTTTGCTCTTTTGGCATAATATTTCCCATGCTCCTAGATTACCCCAAAGTTCCTCACCTCAATATAAGATAGGCAATGAGAAATCCCAGTCTCCTCCCCAGCTGTGCTTGCTTCTCCCAGCAGTCAGCAGGGCCTTTCTTCTGGCTTTCTCCTTACCACACTTATCTGAGGCCTTTGAGGAGGCCCCACAGTAATTTAAAGTTATTAGTAAAGGGAACAAACCAACATTCCACTCACGGGGCACCAGAATTGAGGTTCCCAGACCTCCGGTGCTCTAAGCACCTTCTCTGAGCTCTTAGGCTCTTACTTCGTCGGGTAATCTTCTAAATAAGCAAAGCAGCTAATAGTTAAAAAGGTTATTTATTACAAAGCACATCTTATTACAAAGCACATCAGTCTCCACAGGCAATAGCAAAAAGCAATGGCAAAGCAATGGCAAATGCAGTGGCAATAAGCAAATGGCTAAAAGCCAGAATGGCTAAAAGCAACAACTCTCCCCAATACATACTCTTATATAGGATTTTTCCAACAAACTGAGATGAAAACTCAGACCACCACTTCTTAACCTGTTAGAATTCTAGTTTGTTAGCACGCTAGGTTAGGTATATAACTACTCATACAACCTATCTTGTTCTTCTGAAAAATGTAAGCAGTATTCTTACCATAGCTCTATTATGTCTATGTCCTGTCTACAGCTGTGGGCCTGGAGCCTCTTGCTGAAGATATCAGTATGTTTCAACCTTCCCCTAGAACTCGCTCTGCTACTCTGGCATCTGAAACCTCCACTTAGTAAAAGCATTAGAGCTCACCCTAAAATTGCTAAACTACTTCTACTTAAATGTCTACTTTATGTGTGCGTGGCTTAATATACTTCAATCCATCCACAGGCTTTAATTCAATCCCTGCACTCTGATTTCTCTCTGAAGAATTCAGAGACCCCTGACTCACTGACTCCAACACAGGGGGTGCCTGTACCCAGGAAAAGGCATGCACGGATTAAGGAAAGTGGAGGGTGGGGGCTGGGAAAGGCAGGAATGGGGGTCCAGGGGGTCCCGGGGTTAAGGAAAAGGGGGGTTGGGGTCTCTGAGAGGGAGAGGACCAGGAAAGGGGGTGCAGGGAGGCATTGGTGCTGGATAAAGGTGTGCAGGGTGGTCCCAGTGCATGAGAATGGAGGGTTTGGAAGAGTTTAATTCCCAGATATGGGGGCACACGGGGTCCCGGTGCAGCGGAATGGGGGTTCAGGGGGGTCCCGGTGCCGGGGGGGGTCACCAGTCCCGAGGCGGATCCCGAAGCCGCAGCTTGGGAAACGTGAAAGTGAGCGGGGGAGCGCCAGGACGGGGAGGGAACAGAGGAAACCCTGGGAATTCCCCTGAATTCCCCCCAGGACCACCCAGGATGGCCCCGCAGGACGAGAAGGGGGTGGAGACTGGGGAGACGCAGAGACTGGGGGGTCTGGCGGCATCCAAGTGTCAGGAAACAGAACTGGGAGAGCCGGGAAGGAAGGTTGAAGGGACTGGGAGAGGCAGGATGGGAGATCCAGGGGTCCCAGTGCCCTGGAAAAGCGTCCAGGAGTCCCCAGTGTTGAGGGAAAGGAAGGTCTGTGTTATAGATAAAAACGTGATCAAGCCAAATTAAATATGATTAAAATAAGCGATATTTATTTTGCGACCGAAATACCGTCCTCGACAGGCACAATGGCAAAGGAACAGCGCCGAGCCCGGGATCGACACCGGGTGAACACACAATGATTTGAACTCTATCGCTTCGAATCCCCCAATGTTCACAAAACAGCTTTGGTTAGTCCAGTTTTTATACAGTTTTTTTAGCCCGGAGCGGAGGTCTTTGTCTTCTCCTGTCGTTCAGCATATTCATGTAGCTTTTTTTCACCGTGTTGAGCTGGACAAAACCATATCCTGGAAGATGATGAATTCTGATGAAGGCATGTCTTGGCTTTCGGGAAGGCGACAGTGAGACGTATCCTGTAGATTTTAGTCTACCGGAAACGGGGCATTCAGATGTATTTTTCCCATGGCGTTGATTATCTTTATTCAAGGGTGCTTATCGGGTCCTCGTTGCTTGGGTGCCTCTCTAGACAGGGCCATCTCCGCTGGGCTGGGTCTATTAAGTTGATAATTTGAGCTGTCCTACCTTTGTTGGATGTTACAGTGATGTAATCAAGGGATCTGTGTCTTTACTGTCCGTGGTTTGGTTTTTAGCTTTTTTACTTTGCTCTTACAAATATTGCTTATTGAACACTGCTATATAATTCTTACACCAATTACATTATATCCATCCATTGCAGTCTGGGAGCTGGGAAAGGCAGGAATGGGGGTCCAGGGGGTCCCTGGGTCACAGGAAAAGGGGGCTGGGGTTGGGAGGGGAGTGCGGATCCCGGGGATGCAGTTTGGGAGACGCGAAAGCGAGACGAGGGTAGAGGGGAATTCCAGGGAATTCATCTGGATCTCCGCTGAGACCAGGAAGTCTCGGGAATGGAGAATGGGGGGGACGCGGAAATCTGGGAGATCTGGGGGTCCAAAAGCCAAGGAAAAGGGCGGATCTGGGGTGTGGGAAGGGCGGGATGGCTGGGAATGGGGGTACAGGGGGGTCCCAGAGCACTGACGGGGATGCAGGGGGATCCCAGCCCCGGATAAGGGGGTGCAGGGGGGTCCCAGTGCTGAGGAAGGGAGTACGGGGGTGTCCCCGTGCCCAAAAATGGGGGTTCAGGAGTTCCCATTCTGGGGAATGTGTGTTAAGGAGGAGCTTCCTTCCCAGAATTTGGGGCTCAAGGGGGTTCCACTGCCAGAAAATGGGGGTTCAGGGGGTGCCGGTGACCAGAAATGGGGGTTCAGGGGGGTCTCTGTGCCAAATAAAGGGGTACAGGAAGGTTGTGATGTAGGGAAAGGAGGTACAGTGGGGTCCCAGTGCTAGAGAAGGGGATTGAGGGGTGTCACAGGACCCAAAATGGGGATTCCAGGGTTCCCCTGCCTGGGAATGGAGGTTTAGGGGGTTCTCAGTGCCTGGAAATGGAAGTTCAGGGGTGGGAAGATGGGTTCTAAGAATGGTGCAGAAGGCAATCTTTCCCAATGGATTACAGCTGTACTGATTACTGAGGAGTGGAAACAACCTTGCCTGCCCAGAGGGTGGGTGTTATAAAAGAGGGGTCAGCTGGCCACAAGCTGCTGATGGAGTTGGAGCTTGAGATCCAGGGTATGCTGCAGCTTGGCATGGAGCGTGCTGGTTGTGCTGTGGGTAGGTAAGGGACATGCAGCTGTGCAAGGGACAGATAAGGTCAGAAGTTGTGTGAAGGACAAGTTGGGGTTTAGCCAGTCATGTAGAAGGAAACTTGCAGAGAGGAGAGGAGTCAGAGCTGGGTGGAGCTGCCTATGAGGAAAAGAGACAGATTTGCCTGAAAGAAGTTCATTGAAAGAAGGCACGAGAAGTTTTTAATAAAGGATTGGTGATTATGCCACTCCTGTCCATCTCGACACAATAACTACATCCTCCCATGTCCCCACCCCTGTCTCAGTTCAATGTCTTTATTTTTACCCCAAGGTTGGATGATTTAAAGGGATGAAGAGAAATGAAAAGCAAATCAAGGCCAAAAGAAAAGCATTTCCATATCTGTGTGAGCTGAGGATCCACGTACTTGGGAGGGAGGGAAGAACCATTTCTAGAGGGGTTTCCACTCCACTGTCTCCAAAATCTTGGTCTTTCCCCCCATTTATCAGTATTTGGCTGCAGAAGACACCCTTGGGCAACAGGAAATCAAAACCCTGGAATCACTGAGGCTGGAGAAGACCTCCAAGACCATTCAGTATTCCTGGATGCCATCAGAAGAGAGAATTGAACACAGAAGATTTTCTGGGCTTAAAAGTCAACAAATTCACTCACCCCAAGGAATTCCCTCTGTGCTTGTGTCCCAATGGATGTTCCTGACCCTGCCCACAGGGACACAGGATGATGCAGAGCTCCCCCAGCCAGGTGTCTTCCCAACAGGGATCAGCAGGACCACGGATCACCAGGGCTCTGCCCAATGGGGGTCACTGGGGATCATCCAACACCGATCCTCCCATGGGGGATGGAGCTGGAGCAGAGCACAAAGCTCTTCCCACACTCGGGGCACTCACAGGGCTTCCCTTAGTGGAGCCTCCGTTGGTGTCGGGTCAAGTGAGAGCTGTCTGAGAAGCTCTTCCCACACTCAGGACACTCGTAGGGCCTCTCCCCTGTGTGGATGCGCCGGTGGGCAGTGAGGTGTGCATTTCGCTTAAATCCCTTCCCGCAGTCGGGGCAGTGGAAGGGCCTCTCCTGTGAATCCGCTCATGTAGGAGAAGATGGGAGCTTCTCTGAAACCTCTTCCCACACTTGGGACACTCATAGGGCCTCTCCCCGGTGTGGATGCGCTGGTGGTTCCTCAGGCCAGAGCTGTCCCCAAAGCTCTTCCCACATTCCAAGCAGGTGTAGGGCCGTTCCCCTGTGTGGATCACCTGGTGCCGCATTAGGCTAGAGATGTCCCTGAATCCCTTCCCACATTTCCCACACTCATAGGGCCGTTCCCCAGTGTGGGTCATCTGGTGCCGGATCAGGTCAGAGCTCCATCTGAAACCCTTCCCACATTCCAAACACTTGTGGGGCTTCTCCCCTCCATGAGGCTTCTCCACCAGCTCTGAGCTCTGCCTGCATCTCCGGCCGCCTTCCTGGCTCAGGGAGGGTCTTTCCTCCTTGCAGCTCCCTGGGCTGGGTTTGCAGCCCCTCCTCCTGAGGGATCTCAGGGACTTTTTCTTATTCTCCATCCCCTAATGCCTTAGGAACAAAAAAGCTGGTTCTGGAGGAAAAAAAAGAAGAGATGTCCAACGACTGGGAATTGCTACTTGCCCAAGTTCATCTCATGAATTCACTGGACGTCTTGTATATATAAGGACCTCTAAAACACCAAGATCCCATCTCAAAGTTCTCCAAAACTTCAAGACACAAAAACACCCCACTACAAGCAGCAAAATTCGGCAAAAAGCCCTGCAAAATACAAATATTCAGATCCTGTAAAAAACCAAAAAACAAACCTTTTACCCAGTGACTTTCCGAAACACCAAGATTCATTGCAGTGAAAATTGTGGATCCCTCTCTCTGGTCACCAGCTGCATGTGGGGGGGAGCAATGCTCCTGGGGCTGGGGGGAGGCTGCAGATAAAGGGAGGGGTGGAACCTTGTGCTTCTTCCTGTTTCTGCTCCTCCTCCTGTATCCCTTCTCTTCCTTTCACTCCTCTTCCTCCTACTATTCCTCCTCCTCCTGCACAATCCCACCTTCTCCTCCCACGTGCCTCGTTTGACCATTTTGTTCTCCAACCCTGTTTCTCCTTCCCTTCTCCTGCTGCCCCCAGGCCCAGCACCCCTGCTGGCTCCCTCTTCCCCCCAAACCCACAGCATCCCAGCGCAGGGGCAGGGATGGAGCTGGGGCAGCTCGGGCTGGGGCAGCGCTGGGCTCTCGGCCGCTCCCGCCCGCACTCGGTCCCCACTGCAGCCGCTCCCGCCACGGCAGCGCGGGGGGGCCCGGCCTTGGCGCTGCCCCCTCCCACCTCCCCAAATTCCCCTCGCGGGGGGCGCTGGGGCCCGGGGGGGCAGGTGGGGTCCAGGTGGGGAACACTGGGAGCTGCGGCTCCAAGCACAAGGGATGATGATCCCAAAATATCTCTGAAGGGGCCCTTGGGAGCATGTTGAGGGACTTTGCACATTCTCCCAGAGGTAATCAAGGACATGGACACCCAGGGGGGCAATAAGGGAAGTCAGAAGGGATTTAGACAGCAGTATTCAGGGGATAAGTGGGAAAGATGAGCTGGTGTGTTTTATTCAACCACTCTTAGAAGATGTGGGGGATGGGTTTAAAATGCAGGAGCTTTTCTTTATTCCTAATTCTGATTGTAATTTACTGAGAAGAGATTTGATGGCTAATTTAGGAATAAAAATTAATACTATAAAGGTGATACAGAGTTGTTCCTTTTACTGGTAGATGTCTGGCAAGACCTGTGCTGAAGTGAACCCAGAAATGTGGGCAGCTCGAGGAAAATAGAGAAAATTAGATATGGAACCTCTCCAAAGGACTTTGAAGCGACCAGGACAAGTGGTGTCTAAAAGCAATACCCTATTCCAAGGGAGGGAAGGAAGGGCTCACAGCCTGTTATTGAGTCCCTGCTAAAGGCAGGGCTTTTGGAGCCAGGGATCTCTCCCTATAATTCTCCTATCCTGCCAGTCAAGAAATCAGATTGAATTGATAGAATGATGCAGGACCTAAGCATAATAAATGAGATTATTAAACCCAGGCACCCCACAGTCTCAGATCCTTACACCACCTTGAACCAGGTTCCCTCCTCACACTGACACCATTCAGTACTTGATGTCAAAGATGCTTTCTGGGGATGCCCACACACACCGGATGCTAAACTGTATTTTGCCTTGGAGTGGGAACAAGAGGCAGAAGGGAAAATGGCAAAGACATGGATGGTCCTTCTACAGGGATGCACAGAAGCACCAGCCTTATTGGGGCAAGCCTTGCAGAAAATATCACAAGAATTTACCCCACCCCAGGGATTGGGTTAATGCAGGATGTGGATGACTTGCTCCAACCAGGAGGACAAGAAGTGGTAGCCGAAGCCTCTGTGAAATGGCTGAATGTTCAGGCTAAAAAGCATCTTTGAGTATCTGAAAAGAAGTGCAAATGGTGGAGAAAAAGGTTAAATATTTGGGACATATTTTGACTGAATTTTGTGGTATATTGTCCCAGAGAAGGACAAGGGAATCTCAGAAGTAACATTACCCAGCACTAAAATGGAGCTGGAGCTATTCTGAGGATTAAGAGGGAATTGCAGGACCTGGATTGAGGATTCTCTGTTCAACAGAACATTGTATGAGTTCTTCAACCCATGCCTCAATATTGTGGCATGGACTCGAGAAACAGCAAAACTTCAGAAAAACTAAATAAAACCAAAATGATTGGTGTCCCAGCCATGAATCAGAAAAAAAAAAAAAAAAATTGAACTGTATGTGTGTTATAGTACATATTATATTTTTGGCTTTTGGAAAATATTAAAATGAATGCTATCTGTATAATGTGTGAATACTTTGCTGTATGAATATAGTTTCTTTTATTTTCGCTAATAATACTGAAAAAATAGTAGTGCGATAAATATATTTTTCTTGGACTATAACATGGTGATATAAAATACTTTTGTTCATGTAACTAACTCAGAGAATGGTAGAAAAGATAATCAGGAAATTCTTCACATTCTTGGGCTATTGGACTCCAGACCCCAAGGAAGTAAAAAAGGTTGGTTTACAGGTTGGGGGGGAATGTTTTTGAATAATGCATGAAGTCATAAGAATATGCAAGAGGTTGATGCATTTAAAGAAGTGTTTTCTGAATTAGGGTGTGCTCTTGCTGAAGGACAAGCACCCTGCTGTTACAACCTTTTGTTTTATTGCTTGTCTCTCATTCTCTTTTATTAAAATTTTAAATATTTACCAGGAAAGTGAACTTTGTTTTTTAAAATGTGGATGTTAAACAAGGTCATTGCAAAGAATTTTTGTGCTAAAATGTTTAACCCAGTGGCCAGAGTGGCCTCGTTGGCTGCAGAATTGTGCAGCCACAGCTTTAATGGGATCTGAGGCCCAAAAACTGATGGCAGGAGGATCTCCTGTTGTTCAAATCTGGCACCAAGTTAAAGCTTTGATAACCAAAAGAGCCTCTACATGGATGAGCAGTGCTCAGTGATCACAGAATGAAACTTGTTCAGTGGCACAGAAGGATTTAGAATTGAGGACAGGGGAAGGGTTTAACCCAGCCTCCTGTTTGAACAGCCTGCACAGGGGCTGGCAACAAACCCATGGCTGCATTCAAGGGACAGAGCTCCAGAGCCTGCACAGGAGAGAGTGATGAGACATTCCCTGGCCTCAGGGACAAAATGTGTTCATGGATGGGTCTGCAAGGGCAGGAGAAGGGAAAAGAGTTCCAAGACACGCTCTGATTAAGGAAAGGGAATTAGACCAAGACTTACACTCTGCCTGAGGAGTGCACAGAAGCCCCACTGGTGGCCAAGTGCCGTGGCCCATGCCAAGTGTCCCTGAGCACAGAAACAGCCCCAGCACAGCTCAGCACGGGGGGACCCCTCACCCTGGGCTCAGGGGCTCTCCAGCCCCGGTCTGCAAAAGGCTGAGAAGGAAATCCAGGAGTTCGGACCTAATTAACATCAGTCAGCCAACTCCTAGGGAAAGATCTTCCCCCCACCTCTCCCTGCTTCCCAGGCTTAACTTTATCCCATATTCCCTTCCCACCCAGAGGCACAGGGGATGGGTGTCACAGTCAGGTCATGTCACAGCCTCCCCCTCAGGGACAGGAATCCTTGTCCTGATCCAGTCCGGGGTCCCTCCCACGGGACACAGACCCTCAGGAACAGGCTGCTCCAGCGGGGATCCCCCACGGCCTCACAAGTCCCGCCAGGAGCCACTTCCATGGCCCTGCAGGGGCTTCCACGGGCTCGGGGCCTCTCTCAGGCCGCCCCTGCTCCAGCCCGGACACCCGGCAGGACTGCAGGTGGGTTCCTGCTCCATCCCGGCCTCAGCCCCAGCTCCCAGCGCCATCAGCTCCCGCTCACCCCGAGCTCCCGGCGGTTCAGGGCAGCAGCGGCTCCTTCGGCCTCAGCCCGGGCCGGGCTCAGCGCCGCGGCCGCTCCTCAGGCGAGGTTTCCAAATAATGGCGGAGCGCGTGGACAGGGAGGGATCGTGTGCACAGCCCGCCCCTCGCTGCCATTGGCTGATTCTGCCGTCACTCCTCGTTCTCGCGCGCTGATTGGGCAGAAGGGGGACAAGCCCGGCCCCGGGGCCAAAGGCGCCATTTTCGCCTCGGCTCTGACTCCCCTCCTTTCCCCGAACTCCGCCATTTCTCAGAAACCTCGCCTGAGGAGCGGCTCCGCGCTGGGCCCGGCCCGGGCATCGGGCCAAGGAGCCGCTGCTGCCCTGAACCGGCGGGAGCTCGGCGTGAGCGGGAGCTGAGGGCGGTGGGAGCTGGGGGTGAGTCCGGGATGGAGCCGGGACCCACCTGGAGCCCCGGCAGGATCCCGCACTGGGCAAGGGATGTTTGAGAGAGGCGCTGGGGCTATGCGGGAAAATTCACGTGCTCAGAGTTTTGTGTGCACAAAGGAGACAGTGAAGTCGTGTGAAAGTGACTTTATTCATGAACAATGGGAGAGGCTGCGAGCATTTTCTATGCGGTCTCTAAAACGCAGCCCTCTTTTTTTATCCTCATTTTCCCGGCTTCATCTCCCCCTCACTTTTCCCACTGGCTGAGGTGCTTGGAAGGTTCAGACCTCCCGATCCGTCTGCCGCATTTCCTCCTTAATTTGCACCCCTCCTTTAGTATAACATCCGATATTTCCGGCTCTGTTCAGTGTTTCTCCTCCTCCAAGTTCAGGAATTGAGCAGGATCTTGGCTGAGCAGCAGTCCGTGTCAATTAGTAACGTTTTCTGAAACTGAAGATTTCTCCAATTGCTTTCTTATGTACAAGTCCCTTGTCCTATCTCTAAGCAGATTCACTCATTGACTCAGTTTTTTCTTCCTGGTTCCTCTTTGGTTTTGGGATTATTCTCAGTGCCCTCACTCCCTGTCCTTTTGTAGCCGTTTCTGGATCAGGCCTGGCTGCCACCTGCATCCCCTTGCTCACCTGCTGAATGAGCTGCACTCAGCAAGGTGTCCAGCATGGGAGAAAGATGAGAGTTGCTGCAGCACATCAGAGGAGGAACAGCATTCGTTTAACCCATGGTCTGCCAGGAACGCTGAAAACATGTCCCATTGCCATCCTTTCCCTATTTGGACTGGTACATGATCTACTTTCTTACTTCCTTTGTCACCTGTTTCACCACTTTTCAGTTATCTGTTTGGAACCAGCAGTTTGAGTCATTTAATTTTCCATAAACTCCTCCTCCTTCTGTTAGTAGGTAATCTGATCCCATCCCATGGTGAAATGTCTTCTTCATTTCCCTGGGTTGGTCGGCAGGAAGGTCAGGAGCTGGAGGTGGTCAATTGCTATTGCGAGGACTGATAATATATTCTTTAGTACATAATAATAATAGCAGTAATAATAATAAAATAACAACAACTACAACAACAATAGTAATAGTATGGGTATTAATAATAATAGTAATAATGATAATACTATTTAGTTTTTAATCTAAATGTGGTACTCAAAGTATGGGTGAATTTTCTTTCTCCTCATATGAATTCGTTCAAGTTCCCAGGGGCTGGTCCATGGATTTGTAGGGCTTTTTCTGGTTTCTGTTCATCTTTTCCCCATTTTTGAGCACTCCCTCCAGCCAGGGCTGCATCAATTGACCACTTTTCTCTAATTAAATCATCAAACATTGGATTCACAACTGATTTCTCTGGACTAGCAAAAACACTCCAGTGCTCTAATACACCCTCTATAACAGACAGTGACAGCACATGTTGGAGTGGGGAGAGGGACGATTCCCCCACACTTTTTTTAGTTAAATTTTCACATCATTCTCCATTTGCTGTTTCCATTTGCAGCTTAACCAATTTCTGTTGCAGTCAGATATCCTCACTATGGGCTCTGCCTTTAGCTGTGCAAATTCCATCTGTGCAGGCAGGCAGAGCTTGGGGTGAGGGACTCAGCCCAATTCCTCCCCCAGGCAAGAAGACCCTGGTACATTGTCCACACTTTGCCCCAGCAGTGTTAATTTTCATTTCTAAAACTCCTCTCCTGCCTGCCTGGAATTAAGCTTCTGTTCAAGAGCAGCCATTGGGTGACTAACATGTGGCAACCCCACAATCTGCTTTTTTGTTTTCTTCTTTTTCTTTTAAAAAAATATTCTGTTAACTGTTGATACATTAAAGCATCACCTTTAAAGCCCTTCTAGTTTTGCAAAGTCCATCCTAAAGGTGAATATCGAAGAACCCAAACACAGATTTTGCCATCACTAAGAGCCTCGCCGAAATATACACAAAAAATTCCCAGTGCAATCAAGTTATTTCTGCTTCTCCTAGGAGTAAAAAATTGATTGTCACATCCTTGGCCCAAACTTGACTGACCACACAAAAGTAGGATCATTCTCCAGTAGGTGGAGAACTGCCAGGTAAGGAATTCCAAACACCAGTTCCAGGGGAGATAATTGAATGTCTGCCCTGGGTCTGGCTCTTATTCTTGCCAAAGCTAATGGCGAAAGCCCGTCTTGGTTTCTATCACCAGCTTCCAAAGGAGTTTCTTTATTTCCCCATTCATTCTTTCTATGTGAGCTCTGAGGGTGCCAGGGCTTGTGTTGTATTCCTAAAGCAGCCATAACCCCCTGAAGGATCTTGCCTGTAAAATGAGTTCCCCATCTGAGTCTGCTGCTTCCACAATCCCTTCTCTTGAAATTATTTGTTTCAGAAACAGCTTAATAATCGATCCAGTGGTTGGTGTAGAGGTGAGAATTGCTTTTGCCCCCCTGTTAGCTGCCCTGCTGTCCCCAGCAGATATTTGAGCCTTCCTGCTCAGGGTATTTCAGTGCCAGGCTCTTCCATGCACACACAGCTCCGCCGGTTGAGCTGACCATGCGGGCAGTGACCTGCGCTTGCTCTAATTCCCTTTCCTTAATCAGAGCCTGTCTTGGAACTCTTTTCCTTTCTCCTGCCCTTGCAGACCCATCCATGAACACATTTTGTCCCTCAGGCCAGGGAATGTCTCCTCAGTCTCTCCTGTGCTGGCTCTGGAGCTCTGTCCCTTGAATGCAGCCATGGGTTTGTTGCCAGCCCCTGTGCAGGCTGTTCAAACAGGAGGCTGGGTTAAACCCTTCCCCTATCCTCAATTCTAAATCCTCCTGTGCCACTGAACAAGTTTCATTCTGTAATCACTGAGCACTGCTCATCCATGTAGAGGCTCTTTTGGTTATCAGAGCTTTAACTTGGTGCCAGATTTGAACAACAGGAGATCCTCCTGCCATCAGTTTTTGGCGCTCAGGTCCCATTAAAGCTGTGGCTGCACAATTCTGCAGACAACGAGGCCACTCTGGTGACTGGGTCAAACATTTTAGCACAAGAATTCCTTTGGCACGGCCCTGTGAAATATCCGTATTTAAAAAAAATTTTAGTATTTAAAGGTTCAATAAAAGACAATAGTAGACAATCAATAAAGCAAAAGGTTATAACAGCCAAGAGCACACCCTAATTCAGAAACACTTCCTTAAATGCATTCACTTGTTGCATATTTATAGATCTTCATGCATTATTCAAAATCACTCTCCCCCCAACCTGTAAATCAACATTTTTTCCTTCCTTGGGGGTCTGCTGTCCTATAATCCAAGAATGTGAACAATTTCCTGATTATATTTTCTATTTAACCATTCTCTGAGTTAGGTACATGAACAAAAGCTTTTTACGTCACCATGTCATAGTCCAAGAAAAATGTATCACTACTATTTTTAAGTCTTGTTAATGGCAAAACCAAAAGAAACTGTATTCTTACAGCAGTTTTCCAACATTATACATATAGGATTGATTTTAATATTTACCAAATCCAATAATATAATATGTGGTATAACACACATACAGTTCAAATTGCTTTTCTGAGTCTGCAAGAGCCATGTCTGGGACAGCAATCATTTGGTTTTATTTCATTTTTCTGAAGTTGTGCTGTTTCTTGTGTCCATACCACAATATTGAGGCTATTTGGGTTTCCATGCATCCCTGCAGAAGGACCGTCCATGTCTTTACCATTTTCCCTTCTGCCTCTTGTTCCCACTCCAAGGCAAAATACAGTTTAGCATCCTGTGTGAGTGGGCATCCCCAGAAAGCATCTTTGGCATCAAGTGCTGAATGGTGTCAGTGTGAGGAGGGAACCTGGTTCAAGATGGTGTAAGGATCTGAGACTGTGGGGTGCCTGGGTGTAATAATCTCATTTATTATGCTTAGGTTCTGCACTATTCTGTCAATTCCATCTGATTTCTTGACTGGCAGGATAGGAGCATTCTAGGGAGAGATCCCTGGCTCCAAAAGCCCTGCCTTTAGCAGGGACTCAATAACAGGCTGTGAGCCCTTCCTTCCCTCCCTTGGAATAGGGTATTGCTTTTAGACACCACTTGTCCTGGTCACTTCAAAGTCCTTTGGAGAGGTTCCATATCTAATTTTCTCTATTTTCCTCGAGCTGCCCACATTTCTGGGTTCACTTCAGCATAGGCCTTGCCAGACATCTGCCAGTAAAAGGCACAACTCTGTACAACCATTAGAGTGTTAATTTGTATTCCTAAATTAGCCATCAAATCTCTTCTCAGTAAATTACAATCAGAATTAGGAACAAATAAAAGCTCCTACATTTCAAACCCATTCCCCGCATCTTCTAAGAGTGGTTGAATAAAACACACCAACTCATCTTTCCCACTTACCACCTGAATACTGCTGTCTAAATCCCTTCTGGATTTCCCTTATTGCCCCCCTGAATGTCCTTGATTACCTCTGGGAGAATGTGCAAAGTCCCTCAACATGCTCCCAAGGGCCCCTTCAGAGATATTTTGGGATCATCATCCCTTTGTGCTGGGAGCCCTTCCTGGCTTTCCCTTTCTGCCCTCCATGGGTGCCCTGCCATGTTTAGTCCCTGAAGATCCCACTGTACTCACTGATGAGATTTTCAGAGCTCTCTGGCTGCCGACTCTTCCCAGCCCCCCTGATGTGTCCCTCGTCTGTCTCCTGGTCACTCTCGGGTCCCCAATCCATGCCCGGTGCCGCCGCCCCCCGAGGGAGCCGATCACCCAAACTGGGTGAGGCACCTTCAGCTCCACTCGCTGCCCCCGCCCCGGACGGGGGAAGGAATTCCGGCCGAGCCCCAAGGTGTGTGGAAAACTTCACATCACCAGAGGATTCTGTGCACAGAGAAGGCAGAGGAGTCCTGTAAAAGTAATTTCATTCACAGAAGAAGGGGCAGAGGCCATGGGCCATTTGCCATGGGGTCTGTGCAGTTGCCAAGGCCGGGCCCCCCCGCGCTGCCGTGGCGGGAGCGGCTGCAGTGGGGACCGAGTGCGGGCGGGAGCGGCCGAGAGCCCAGCGCTGCCCCAGCCCGAGCTGCCCCAGCTCCATCCCTGCCCCTGCGCTGGGATGCTGTGGGTTTGGGGGGAAGAGGGAGCCGGCAGGGGGTGCTGGGCCTGGGGGCAGCAGGAGAAGGGAAGGAGAAGCAGGGCTGGAGAACAAAATGGTCAAAGGATGCACGTGGGAGGAGAAGGTGGGATTGTGCAGGAGAAGGAGGAATAGTAGGAAGAAGAGGAGTGTGAGGACACACAAAGGAGCAGGGACACAGGAGGAGGAGGAGCAGAAATGGGGGAAGCAGCACAAGGTTCCACCCCTCCCTGTATCTGCAGCCTCTGCTCCTGCTCCAGGAGCATTGCCCCCCGACGTGCAACAAGTGACCAAAGAGGGGGAACTACGGTTTTCGCAGGGGTAAATCATGGTGTTTTGCAGATTTATTTTGAAGAAGGTTTTTGCTGTCTTTTTTTGTGGGGGCTGAATCTTTGTATTTTGGAAGGGGGTTTTGCTGAATTTTGATGTTTGCAGCGTTTTTGGTTTATATCTTGAAGATCTGGAACATTTTCAGTTGGGATCTTAGTGTTTTTGAGCTTCTTGTAGACACAAGATGCCAAATCATTTCCTGAGAGAAACTTGGGCAAGGAGGAACCCCCAGCCCAAGACACTCTCCTCTTGTCTTTTTCCCAAACCAAGGTTGGTCATTCCTAAGGCATGAGCGGATGGCAGAGGAGGAAAAGCCCCAGAGATCCCTCAGGAGGAGGGGCTGCAAACCCAGCCCAGGGAGCTGCGAGGAGGAAAGACCCTCCCTGAGCCGGGAAGGCGGCCGGAGATGCAGGCAGAGCTCAGAGCTGGTGGAGAAGCCTCATGGAGGGGAGAAGCCCCACAAGTGCCTGGAATGTGGGAAGGGTTTCAGGTGGAGATTTGAGCTGATCCGACACCAGATGATCCACACTGGGGAGAAGCCCTATGAGTGTGGGAAATGTGGGAAGAGCTTCAGAGACATCTCCCACCTGATGCGGCACCAGGTGATCCACACAGGGGAACGGCCCTATGAGTGTGGGAAATGTGGGAAGAGGTTTATGACTATTTCTTGCCTCTTGCGGCACCAGGTGATCCACACAGGGGAACAGCCCTACACCTGCTTGGAATGTGGGAAGAGCTTTGGGGTCAGCTCCAACCTGAGAAGCCACCAGCGCTTCCACAGTGGGGAGAGGCCCTACCAGTGTCCTGTGTGTGATAAGAGGTTTCACACCAGCTCCAATCTCCTCAGACATGAGCGGATTCACAGAGAGGAGAGGCCCTTCCGCTGCCCCGACTGCGGGAAGGGATTCCAGGAAAACTCCACCCTCACCAAACACCGGCGCATCCACACTGGGGCGAGGCCCTACGAGTGTCCTGAGTGTGGGAAGAGCTTCTCTGTCAGCTCTAACTTGACCCGACACCAACGGAGCCACCATTAAGGGAAACCCTGTGAGTGCCCCGAGTGTGGGAAGAGCTTCGTGCTCTGCTCCATCCCCATAGGAGGATTGGTGTTGGATGATCCCCAGTGACCCCCGTTGGGCAGAGCCCTGGTGATCCCTGTTGGGTGGGGTGAAGGGGTTGTGTAGATTTCTCTCCCTTCTCCTTGTGCTACTGTGATTTGGTTGTTAATAAATTCCCTCTCTGTGCCCAGGCTGGGTCTGTTGTTCCCGTTCGGTGCTCGGGGCGGGATCTCTCCTGTTCCTTCTCTCCACTCCTGGGCCTCTCCTCAGCCAATCAGACAATGCGATGGAGGAGATTCAGCCAATCAGGGAGAGCAGCTCTGATGACTCACCGGTTGCCGGGCAGACCCGCAGCACCCAGTGTTCCCCACCCGGACCCCGCCCTCCCCGCCCAAATACGATCCCCCCGCGGGGTCCCCCCAAGTCCCGCCCCACAATAAACGGAACTGGGTCTAATTGGGAAACTTTACTGGGAACACTGGGAGCAGCCGGCCTGGGGCAGAGTGACAGTAGGTCTGGGATGAAAACACCAACCCTCCAAAATCAGGGTGGGGAAGGAGTGGGGGGGTCGTGGCTGGGCCGTGGCTGGGCCTGAGGCCACGGGGAGGGGCTGCGGCCGCTGCCCGGTCAGGAGCTCTGTGGACAGAGAAAAGGGGGAGACACCAGGCTGGGGTCTCCAGGGAGAGCACACATGCTCTTGGGGAGGGGAAATGCGACCCCCCTGTCCCCCACTCACCTTCTTGCACAAGTAGAAGGCAAAAGCCCCAGTTCAAGGAAAATTAAGCCCAACACAGAGCCC
>JAREIS010001221.1:0-37102 GCA_030060385.1 Muscicapa striata striata
GGCCCCCCCGCGCTGCCGTGGCGGGAGCGGCTGCAGTGGGGACCGAGTGCGGGCGGGAGCGGCCGAGAGCCCAGCGCTGCCCCAGCCCGAGCTGCCCCAGCTCCATCCCTGCCCCTGCGCTGGGATGCTGTGGGTTTGGGGGGAAGAGGGAGCCGGCAGGGGGTGCTGGGCCTGGGGGCAGCAGGAGAAGGGAAGGAGAAGTAGGGCTGGAGAACAAAATGGTCAAAGGATGCACGTGGGAGGAGAAGGTGGGATTGTGCAGGAGGAGGAGGAATAGTAGGAGGAAGAGGAGTGTGAGGAACAGTAGGGACACAGGAGGAGGAGAAATGGGAAGCAGCACAAGGTTCCACCCCTCCCTGTATCTGCAGCCTCTTCCCCAGGTCCAGCATCTTGTCCCTCTAACGTGCAGCAAGTGAGCGGAGGGAGGGATACACAATTTTCACAGGAGTGAGTCTTGGAGTTTCTGAGCTTTTTAGGGCTAACTGTTCATGCTTTGGTTTTTTATGCGGCCTGAATCTTTAATATTTTGCAGGAGGTTTTGGCTGAATCTTGTTGTTTGGGGAATTTTTGATCTCTCTCTTGATGTTTGGATGATTTCTGGGCTGAATCTTGGTATTTGGGAGGTTCATACAGACACAAGATGCCAAATGAGTTCCTGAGATTAACTTGGGTAACGAGGAACCCCCTAGTCAAAGGTGTTTTTTTCTTTTTTTTTTTCCCAAACCAGGATTTTTCATTCCCAAGGCGTGGGCAGATGGAAGAGGAGGAAAAGCCCCAGAGATCCCTCAGGAGGAGGGGCTGCAAACCCAGCCCAGGGAGCTGCGAGGAGGAAAGACCCTCCCTGAGCCGGGAAGGCGGCTGGAGATGCAGGCAGAGCTCAGAGCTGGTGGAGAAGCCTCATGGAGGGGAGAAGCCCCACAAGTGCTTGGAATGTGGGAAGGGTTTCATCCGCAGGTTCCTTCTGATCCAGCACCAGATGACCCACACTGGTAAAAAGCCCTATGAGTGTGGGAGATGTGGGAAGAGCTTCAGGAGCATCTCCCACCTGATGCGGCACCAGGTGATCCACACAGGGGAACGGCCCTACACCTGCTTGGAATGTGGGAAGAGCTTTGGGGACATCTCTGGCCTGAGGAACCACCAGCGCATCCACACTGGGGAGAGGCCCTACAAGTGTCCTGAGTGTGGGAAGAGGTTTCAGACCAGCTCCAATTGCCTCAAACATGAGCGGATTCACACAGAGGAGAGGCCCTTCCGCTGCCCTGACTGCGGGAAGGGATTCAAGCGCAACTCCCATCTCATCAGGCACCAGCAGATCCACTCTGGGGAGAGGCCCTAGGAGTGTCCTGAGTGTGGGAAGAGCTTCTCCAGGAGCTCAAACTTGTCCTGACACCAACAGAGTCTCCACTAAGGGAAGCCCTGTGAGTGCCCCGAGTGTGGGAGGAGCTTCGTGCTCTGCTCCAGCTCCATCCCCCATGGGAGGATCCGTGTTGGATGATCCCCAGTGACCCCCGTTGGGCAGAGCCCTGGTGATCCATGGTCCTGCTGATCTGTGTTGGGAAGACACCTGGCTGGGGGACTGTACATCATCCTGTCTCCCTGTGGGCACCTGGATGAACACAGGGACAGCAATGCCCATTGGGACACAAGCACAGACTGAATTCCTTGGGGTGAGTTAATTTGTTGACTTTCAACCCCAGAAAATCTTCTGTGTTCAATTCTCTCTTCTGGTGGCATCCAGGAATACTCAATGATCTTGGAGGTCTTTTCCAGCCTCAGTGATTCCAGGGTTTTAATTTCCTTTTGCCAAAGGGTGTCTTCTACAGCCAAATGTTGATAAACTGGGGCAAAGACCAAGATTTTGGAGACAGTGGAGTGGAAACCCCTCCAGAAAAGGTTTTTCCCTCCCTCCCAAGTACGTGGATCCTCAGCTCACACAGATATGGAAATCCTTTTCTTTTGGCCTTGATTTGCTTTTCATTTCTCTTCATCCCTTTAAATCATCCAACCTTGGGGTAAAAATAAAGACATTGAACTTAGACAGGGGTGGGGACATGGGAGGATGTAGTTATTATGTCGAGATGGACACAACTGGCATAATCACCAATCCTTTATTAAAAACTTCTCGTGCCTTCGTTCAATGAACTTCTTTCAGGCAAATCTGTCTCTTTTCCTCATAGGCAGCTCCACACAGCTCTGACTCCTCTCCCCTGTGCAAGTTTCCTTCTACATGACTGGCTAAACCCCAACCTGTCCTTCACACAACTTCTTACCTTCTCTGTCCCTTGCACAGCTGCATGTCCCTTACCTACCCACAGCACAACCAGCACACTCCATGCCAAGCTGCAGCCGACCCTGGGTCTCAAGCTCCAACTCCAGCAGCAGCTTGTGGCCAGCTGACCCCTCTTTTATAACACCCACCCTCACTGGGCAGGCAAGGTTGTTTCCACTCCTCAGTAATCAGTACAGCTGTAATCCATTGGGAAAGATTGCCTTCTGCACTATCCTTAGAACCCATCTTCCCACCCCTGAACTTCCATTTCCAGGCACTGAGAACCCCCTAAACCTCCATTCCCAGGCAGGGGAACCCCGGAATCCCCATTTTGGGTCCTGTGACCCCCCTCAATCCTCTTGCCTGGCATTGGCACCTCACTGTACCTCCTTTCCCAACATCAACACCTTCCTGTACCCCCTTATCTGGCACGGAGACCCCCCTGAACCCCCATTTCTGGTCACCAGCACCCCCTGAACCCCCATTTTCTGGCAGTGGAACTCTCTTGAGCCCCGAATTCTGGGAAGGAAGCTCCTCCTTAACACACATTCCCCAGAATGGGAACTCCTGAACCCCCATTTTTGGGCAGGGGGACTCCCCCATACTCCCTTCCTCAGCACTGAGACCCCCCTGCACCCCCTTATCCGGGGCTGGGATCCCCCTGCACCCCCGTCAGTGCTCTGGGACCCCCCTGTACCCCCATTCCCGGCCATCCCGCCCTTCCCACTCCCCAGATCCGCCCCTTTTCCTCGGCTTTTGGACCCCCAGATCTCCCAAGTTTCCGCGTTCCCTCAGTTCTCCATTCCCGAGACTTCCTGGTCTCAGCGGAGATCCAGATGAATTCCCTGGAATTCCCCTCTACTCTCGTCTCGCTTTCGCGTCTCCCAAACTGCATCCCTGGGATCCGAACTCCCCTCCCAGCCCCAGCCCCCTTTTCCTGTGACCCAGGGACCCCCTGGACCCCCATTCCTGCCTTTCCCAGCTCCCAGACTGTAATGGATGGATATAATGTAATTGGTGTAAGAATTATATAGCAGTGTGGAATAAGCAATATTTGTAAGAGCAAAGTAGAAAAGCTAAAAACCGAAGCACAAACAGTAAAGACACAGATCACTTGATTACATCATTGTAACATCCAACAAAGGCAGGACAGCTCAAATTAACAACTTAATAGACCCAGCAGCAGCAGAGATGTCCCTGTCTAGGGAGGCACCCAAGCTACCAGGACCCGATAAGCACCCTTGATTAAAGATAATCAACACCATGGGAAAAATACATCTGAATGCCCCATTTCCCCTAAAGTAAGATCGACAGGATACATCTCAATGTTGCCTTCCCGAAAGCCAGGACATGCCTTCATCAGAATTCATCATCTTCCAGGATATGGTTTTGTCCAGCTCAACACGGTGAAAAAAACCTACATGAATATGCTGAACGACAGAGAAAATGACAGGAGAAAACAAAGACCTCCACTCTGGGCTAAAAAAACTGTATAAAAACTGGACTAACCAAAGCTGTTTTGTGAACATTGGGGGATTCGAAGCGATAGAGTTCGAATCATTGTGTGTTCACCCGGTGTCGATCCCGGGTTCGGCGCTGTTCCTTTGCCATTGTGGCTGTCGAGGACGGTATTTCGGTCGCAAAATAAATATCGCTTATTTTAATCATATTTAATTTGGCTTGATCACGTTTTTATCTATAACACAGACCTTCCTTTCCCTCAACACTGGGGACTCCTGGACGCTTTTCCAGGGCACTGGGACCCCCTGGATCTCCCATCCTGCCTCTCCCAGTCCCTTCAACCTTCCTTCCCGGCTCTCCCAGTTCTGTTTCCTGACCCTTGGATGCCGCCAGACCCCCCAGTCTCTGCGTCTCCCCAGTCTCCACCCCCTTCTCGTCCTGCGGGGCCATCCTGGGTGGTCCTGGGGGGAATTCAGGGGAATTCCCAGGGTTTCCTCTGTTCCCTCCCCGTCCTGGCGCTCCCCCGGTCATTTTCACGTTTCCCAAGCTGCGGCTTCGGGATCTGCCTCGGGACTGGTGACCCCCCCCGGCACCGGGACCCCCCTGAATCCCCATTCCGCTGCACCGGGACCCCGTGTGCCCCCATATCCGGGAATTAAACTCTTCCAAACCCTCCATTCTCATGCACTGGGACCACCCTGCACACCTTTATCCAGCACCAATGCCCCCTGCACCCCCTTTCCTGGTCCTCTCCCTCTCAGAGACCCCAACCCCCTTTTCCTTAACCCGGGACCCCCTGGACCCCCATTCCTGCCTTTCCCAGCCCCCACCCTCCACTTTCCTTAATCCGTGCATGCCTTTTCCTGGGTACAGGCACCCCCTGTGTTGGAGTCAGTGAGTCAGGGGTCTCTGAATTCTTCAGAGAGAAATCAGAGTGCAGGGATTGAATTAAAGCCTGTGGATGGATTGAAGTATATTAAGCCACGCACACATAAAGTAGACATTTAAGTAGAAGTAATTTAGCAATTTTAGGGTGAGCTCTAATGCTTTTACTAAGTGGAGGTTTCAGATGCCACAGTAGCAGTGCGAGTTCTAGGGAAGGTTGAAACATACTGATACCTTCAGCAAGAGGCTCCAGGCCCACAGCTGTAGACAGGACATAGACATAATAGAGCTATGGTAAGAATACTGCTTACATTTTTCAGAAGAACAAGATAGGTTGTATGAGTAGTTATATACCTAACCTAGCGTGCTAACAAACTAGAATTCTAATAGGTTAAGAAGTGGTGGTCTGAGTTTTCATCTCAGTTTGTTGGAAAAATCCTATATAAGAGTATGTATTGGGGAGAGTTGTTGCTTTTAGCCATTCTGGCTTTTAGCCATTTGCTTATTGCCACTGCATTTGCCATTGCTTTGCCATTGCTTTTTGCTATTGCCTGTGGAGACTGATGTGCTTTGTAATAAGATGTGCTTTGTAATAAATAACCTTTTTAACTATTAGCTGCTTTGCTTATTTAGAAGATTACCCGACGAAGTAAGAGCCTGAGAGCTCAGAGAAGGTGCTTAGAGCACCAGAGGTCTGGGAACCTCAATTCTGGTGCCCCGTGAGTGGAACGTTGGTTTGTTCCCTTTACTAATAACTTTAAATTACTGTGGGGCCTCCTCAAAGGCCTCAGATAAGTGTGGTAAGGAGAAAGCCAGAAGAAAGGCCCTGCTGACTGCTGGGAGAAGCAAGCACAGCTGGGGAAGAGACTGGGATTTCTCATCGCCTATCTTATATTGAGGTGAGCAACTTTGGGGTAATCTAGGAGCATGGGAAATATTATGCCAAAAGAGCAGAAATGAGAAAAAACACAAAGCTTATGATGATATATTTAAGATAAGCTGAGTGCTGAGGTATATTCATAGAGAAGGGGGGAAGTATATTTAAAGAACAGAATTAAAGACTATAGGAAAGGATCTAGAACTTCTAATGATGTATTTAAGAT
The DNA here is from genome assembly GCA_030060385.1 of Muscicapa striata striata. Taxonomy (NCBI): domain Eukaryota; kingdom Metazoa; phylum Chordata; class Aves; order Passeriformes; family Muscicapidae; genus Muscicapa; species Muscicapa striata. The sequence continues at coordinate 5,722 of JAREIS010001221.1, forward strand.
GAGCTGAGTGTTTAGGTAAATCCACAGAGAAGGGGGAAAATATATTTAAAGAACAGAAGTAAGAGTATGGGAAAGGATACGGAATTTATAATGACGTATTTAAAGTAAGCTAAGTGTTGTGGTGAGTCCATAGAGATGGGGAAAGTGTATTTGAGGAGCAGGAATATATGTATGATTATTTAGAATCTTTATTAAGGAGAAATGGTTTTAGTGTTCCAGATAAAAAGTTAAGAGAAGATAACTGTTACTATATGTTAGAATGAATTTTCCAAATTTAGATCCCGATTCTGTTTTAGGTGAAACTTTCTGGGATCGGGTTGGTCTGAAACTTTTTGATGATGTTTGTTTAGGAGATAGAAAAGCTCCTTTGTTATTACCATCGTAGGAATTGATCAGAGAAACTTTAAGTGAGCCACTTACTAATTCTGAAAAGACAGAGACTTCTTCACTGACTTCTCGATTGGTGTCACAATATATTGCCAATTGCCGTGATTTTTTTCAAGCACAAATCCAGGGGACCCCGTCCCCACGGTGCCCCACAGCCGGGGAGAGCGGCTCCGGGGCCCGGCCGGCAGCACCGCCTTTGGTGCCGCTCGAGCCGTGTTTTGTGAGCGCAGGGGCCCTGGTTAGTCAGTCTGGTCAGAAGAAAGCCCGAGGAAGCCTGGCCGAGGCTGCTGAGCCGGCGCAGCCCGTGCCCGCCCCACGCCGTGTGTTCAAAGCAATCCCTGGAACGGAGCCCCCCCTTCCCACCCGCGCGGCAGCTTCACCGCGGCTGCAGTGGCTGCTCAAGGAATTCCCAACCCCGCACAACCCATGCGGGAAACAGTGTTTGAAAAGAGGAGGGGAAATGGGAGGGGAGAGGACGGGGCAGCACGGGTGAGAGCGAGTGGGAAGAGACAGATCTGTCTCCGGCTGTTGGGAATGCTGGGGGAGGAGATAATTGCCCAGTTTCAGGGAAACCTGAGATACCAAGATTAGAGTCCCTCAGCCCTCCCGTGCCGTGCAGAGTCCAGTGCTGCAAAGAAGAGGAGGAAAGGGGGGTGGGGGGATGCCAAGAACTGCCTTTATCGACCTTGTTGGGGACAAACGGAGCAAGGGAACATGATAACGGATTCAGTTCTGTTTTCACAGTTCTTTTATGTTAAAGTTAAGGTTTTTGTTTATTCATTGTTTTCAAAAAGATGCTTAAATTATTGGAATGATGAAGGTACAGGACATTTCATATCTTATTTGAATAGATATCACCTATATTTAGTAATCTGTTATTGCTCAGATATGAGTGGACACTTGTCCAAATATCAACATTGAGTTTTAATTTTCCTATAGTTAATTATTTAAAAAACAAAACAGCTTCTAAGTCTTTGAAATGCCCTCATTATGAATTAATAAGTTTTGAATTCCTTTAAAGAAGAAACTTGCAAATTTATGCCTCACAGATTTATTACCAGTGTTTGAGCTTTCCCTTCAAACCAAATTGTAATAGATTTCTAGTTTACATTTCTCAAATTATCCATGAAATACTTCATGAACACAAATCAGGACCACTTCTAGGACCATCATTTGAAATACAAAATTTAATTTGAGCCAAAATTTCCATATTTAATTTCAAAACCATTGTATTAAGAGTATGAATTCTGTATTACAGAATGATTTTGATTTCTATTTTATTGTTTAACCTGAAGTATTTCAACATTCCATGTAAATTTTAGAAAACCTCCAAACACGCCCCTGAAGCAAATGTATGAAGATAATTAGTTAAGTTGTAAATTTAATATTCGTTTGGGTTTTTTTATTCATTATCTCTCTTATTTTAGCAGGGCTCCTATGACCTGACCCTGTGCTGTCTCATGATTTTAAGTATTTTTCAGAGTTCCAAGAGAATTATGAGTTTCACTGAAAGCCTCTTCTGAATTACTAGTCTTACAGTTTTCCCGAGTTCTTATTACAGAAGCACTCCAGCAGCCTGCCATGTTAAAAGCATCTCATCCTGAGGAAAAACTTCAGAGAGAACAAGCTGCTGAAGGAGTTTGATTTCTTTCTCACCCTGAAATGTTTAATTGTAGCTTTTGTTCCTAAGAAGGCAATTTAAAAAAAAAAAAAAAAAAAAGATGTCAGGGAGTTCTCTTCCAATTAGAATTTAGGCAGAGGCCAGGCCTTAATTCTACCTGGAAGGGAAATTGTGCAAACCCAGGTGTTTGCTGCATGAAAATAATGCTCCAGTCCTTTTGACTTGGCAATTTGACCCTATCAGTATGGCAGCTGAAGCTAATTTTGGGGTGAATTCAATGCTCATTATCTGGAGATGATCATCTAATTCCTCATTGAATCAAGGCTTGTCAGCTGTTTACAGACTCTGGGGCGATGACAGTTTTTCAAGGATTGATAATTATCTAATTTTATAAATGTATGTCTATTATTTAAAGTACTGCTGATTGTTGTATGGTGTTTTACCTGCAGAAGTTTGTGAACTTTTTTTTTTTTTAAAGTGGGGGAATCAGTAGTATTGTAGAATTTTTTTGTTAGATCATAGTCTAAGAAAAATATGAGGTTCAATTATGTGTTATGTTTATGCTTTTGCTTTGTTTGCTTTTAGTATTACAGATTTGTCAGTTAGCCAACTTAAAGTAAATGCTTAAGTAACTTTAGTTAATATATTAAGTTTAAATACCATATGTCTGTCCAACACAACCCCAGAAAAACTCCTTTTCACTTGTTTAGCTATCCTTGTAGTTATATTGTTAATGTAAATCTGTGTGTGCTTTGCCATGATTACCCATTTGTTCCTGAATGAAGCAGGTGAAGTTTTGCTCTGATGACTGGGTGAAAGGAGCAGGGCTGGCCAAGACCCTCCTGAAACAGCCAAGGGCAAGGCTGGCTTGGCCTCTGTGTTTGCCACCAAGAAGATTTTTAGCTCTGCTGCTGGCTGCAATCCAGCAGGCGTTGAGCAGTGGGGACACACGCTGTGCCAGACCCTGATGAAAGGGATGACCTTCTCTGCTACCAGAGGGCCCCCAGGAGGGGAAAATGGGCCAAGTAGCCTGCAAGTGATATGAGTCACAGAATGGTACAGTTTGGATGGTTTGTTTAGTGGATTGGAATTCAGCATCATGGATGAAAAAGTTTTTTGGTGCTAATCATGGTGCCTTGTTTTCTCCATGCATTTCACAACTGATTAAAAAGTCTGTTAAGGGAATCTTTCTGGTTCTAAGAGGAGGGGGAGATATTGGAGTCAGTGAGTCAGGGGTCTCTCTGAATTCTTCAGAGAGAAATCAGCGTGCAGGGATTGAATTAAAGCCTTTGGATGGATTGAAGTATATTAAGCCACTCGCACATAAAACAGACATTTAAGTAGAAGTAAGTCAGTAATTTTAGGGTGAGCTTTAATGCTTTTACTAAGTGAAAGGTTTAATGCCACAGTAGCAGTGCAAGGTCTAGTGAAGGTTGAAAACAGCAAGAGGCTCCAGGCCCACAGTTGTAGACAGGACACAGACATAATAGAGCTATAGTAAGAATATTGCTTACACATTTCAGATAGAACAAGATAGGGTGTATGCATAGTTCTATACGTAACCTGGTGTGCTAAGAAACTAGAATTCTCATGGGTTAAGGAGTGGTTGTCCAAGTTTGTGTCTTAGCTTTTTGGGACAATCCTATATAAGGTATGTATTGGGGAGAGTTGTTGCTTTTCAGCCGTCAGCTTTTTGCCATTGGCTTTTGCCAGGGCTTTTAGCCATCTGCTCTTTGCCAGGCTTTTGCTTTGCTACTGCTTTGCTATTGCTTTACTGCGTGCCTTTTGAGACTGATGGGCTTTGTAATAAAAGGTGTTTTGTAATAAATAACCTTTTTAGCTATTAGCTGCTTTGCTTGTTTAAGATAACCCGACAGAGTAGGAGCCAAGAGCTCTGGAGGTCCAAGAAGCTCACAGGGAGCAGCTGAGGATAACGGAGGGGAGAGATGTGAAAGGAGAAATAGGGAGAAGGGTGGACACTCCCTATGGGGAGATGAATGTGAGGCACTTGATCAGCAGCCTGGAATGGCTGGAGTTCCTGTGGGCTCTGTGAACACTCAGTGCCAGCACAACCACGAGGTGATAACCCCGTTCCTCATGGAGCGCAGAGCTGAGCGTGGGGCAGAGCAGGTCCCATCAGGCCCTGGCCTGGGAATGACCCTGGAGCCCCTCAAAACCTCCCTGGGAATCACCCCAGAGCCCCCAGCACTCCTTGTGCCCATCCCCGGGGCTTCCTGCCCCTCCCCCAGTGACTCTGTGGCTCTCCCAGTCCATCCCAGTCCCTCCCAGTGCCACCTCAGTTCATCCCACTGTCTCCATAGTCCCTCCCAGACCCTGCCCGTCCTCCACCCTCTTTCCCAGTGCACCCCTAGTGCCTCCCAGTCCATTTCCAGTCTCTCTCAGTGCCACACCAGCCCTCTCCTATCTCTCCCAGTGCTCCCCCAGTGTGTCCATCTCACTGTGGCCCTTGAGCTCCCAGCTCAGCCCCAGCTGCCTGCTCTGCTCTGTGATGGATTTCTACCCTGCCCACATCCAGCTGAGGTGGTTCCAGGGCCAGCAGGAGCTCTCAGGGCATGTAGTGGCCACTGACCTGGTCCCCAGTGGGGACTGGACCTACCAGCTCCTGGTGCTGCTGGAAATCCCTCACCCAGTGTGGGGTCACCTCCAGCTGCCAGGTGGAGCACGTCAGCCTGGAGCACCCCCTGAGCCAGCACTGGGGCACAGCCTGGACCCCACAGTGCAGGGGAGTGGGGAAGGTACTGGAGGGGCCTGGGAGAGCAGTTGGGATGTGCTGGGAGTAATTGGAAGGAAGATTGAGATAGTCTGGTTTAAACTGGGAGTAAGGATGGGGTGTTGTCAGCGTCCATACTACATGCGGGGGCCTGAGAGGTTCTTTTAAGGATCTCAAAACCCAAAAGACACAGCAGGGGACAAAACCTCTTCCCATAAGGGTATCATGAATGTATTGATAAACAGCTACATTGTCAGGTTTGGGATTTTGAATTGGCCATATAGGGAAGTTTCACAAATCCTGTATAACCGGTTTGGTCCCTTCTTTGGCATCAGAGGGAAGAGGGTATTGTTTTACATTTACAGGTAATGGCATAGGTGATTTATAGCCAGCAGTGAATTTTATTTCATGCATAATTCGCAAGCAGGCAGCTTTGTGAATGTTTTTTAGGAGTTGGTTGGGGGTACCAACTAAAGCTACAAGGTCTCCCCTTTTCAAGGGGTTAAGCCCCCCTGCCCAATAAACCATGCGCTGAGTTGGGGACCATAAGTTACATTTGACTTCTGTTGCTAAGAAAGCTCCGTGTCCCCAGTACTCCCGCGGCACGCGGAGCCGCTGCCCACAAGGGCCCGGCACGGCCCTGGGGCCGATTGCTCGTGCCCTGGGCAGCGCAGCCTGCAAACCCAGGGCTCTGCAGGCGGGGGCTGGGGCTGCCGTGTGTGAGCGTGGCCAAAGCCTCTCAGGGCTCTGGGCACAGCACGGGCCACAAGGCCACAAGGCCGGGGCTGCTCCGAGCCAGTTCCTGGCTGTGCCGCTGCTCATGGGGTGTCGGGGGTGGCCCTTTGTGACACGGGCGCTCCGTGCCATGGCCCTTTGTGATGTGGGACACGGTGGTGGCCAGAGACCCTTGTGACATCAGGGAGCCCCACCCTTCACTGAGGGTATTTAAGGGGCGCAGAGTCCTGGAGTGCTCAGTCCCAGGAGCGCCGCCTTGTGAGGAGGAAGCAGCTCCCAGGATCCGTCTGCGCTAGACTCCAATAGCGACAGACAGCGACAGTGAGAAGGACAAAGGGAACTCCAACTCCCCGTCCCTTGCCCAGCTGGCTGGAATAGGAATAGGAATAGGAATAGGAATAGGAATAGGAATTTAGAAACACATAGAAGAAGCAGAGAAGAATAGCTAGAATACGAAAGAAGAATAAGTAGAATAACAAAGAATAGTTAGAAATGAGAATAAGAAGAAGGAGAAAAATTTAAGAATACAGAAACAAAAATAAAATTGAAGGAATAAAACAACTGTCCAATTTATTTTCATTATATATTGTGTATTTATATTACAGTATTCAAACTAACAATGGGCTAAAGTTGACATTGTCACTTATTGCTGGGAATTCGATATTTCACCATGGCTAAGGCCAATCTTCTGCCTGCAAAACCAGACCTGCAGCTCTTCTAAAACTCTTCAGCAGAAAAGGAGAAAACTGCCAGGGATCCCTTTGGTGCTGCTGCTGCTGCTGCAAAGACCCTGACAGGAACTTTCCTTCAGCCTCCCAGCTGGCACTGGGCTGCCACACACAGAGCTCACAACTTGCTGCACAATTCTGAGCACCAAAGGTTTCTTCCCACTCACCGAAGGAGGAGCTGCTTGGGATCCACACATGAGGTGCCCTGCAATGGGAGAGGGAACATGAACCAGATGCTGGTAGTAAAAGAATTTCCTGTGGTGGGAAATGCCATGGAGCAAGGCAAGACCAAGAGAGCATTTTGCTTTCACAGCATCCCTGCAGGAGCCACAGTCCCTTCCCAGAGCAAGCAGGAGAAGAGCACAAAATGCTGGGCTGTGTCAGTTCTTGGCTGGAGCAGCAAACGGGGCATTTCCAGGCTCCAGTGCCACAGACGCCCTGCTTGAGGGAACAGAACCCCCCAGGCCTCACTGCAAACGCCTGGCTGGCTGCAGACACCCCCTTTACAGCTGCAGCTGCTGGCAGGAGCTCTCCCAAACCAACGGTGTCTTCATGGCAATTTGGTGACAGAGTCAGCTCAGGTCCAGAGGAAGAACAGAGAGCACACAGCAAGCCCAAAGCCACAGATGCTGCACTGAGGGAAAAACTCGACTGACTTGCCAAGTGGGTTAGAAAATACCCCGAATAAGGCACAGAGCACAGAGTGCAAACTGCAGCAGCCACTTGCTGGATCACTGTGGCTGCGCTGCACACGTCTGCAGGCTGTGCCCTGCAAGCACAGAAGGACACGTCAGGGCTGGGCTGGCTGCTGGGAATGCCTCGGGCAGGAGGATCCTCCGGCAATCAGCAGCACCCAGAGCCGCTCTGGGCACTGAGGCCTCTGTGTCCCACAGCAATGGGAACACGCTGGCATGTGGCAACGTTCCTGTGACACCACAGCAGCAGCTCACGCAAAAACCGCTTGGAAGGTTCTCCTGTGTCACAAAGGAGCACAAAGAATCCTCCCAGGGCACTGCCCAAAGGATCCAAGAGGAACTCCCAAAATGCAGCAAACAAGGACACCCCATAGTCCAGCCTGAACACTGAGGAGGAGCAAGGACGGGACAAAACCAAAGGAAACATGACCTTTAGTCACTGATGCTTCTGACTAAAACCAGCAGGGCTTGTTCCATCTGGGATCTTTGTTCTAGTTCTAAAAACAAGCAAGGCTCTCCACTCTAAATATGCAGAGTGCAGAAACTGCGAAGGAGGTGGGATTGGGAATGAGGAGGAGCAGGAGGAGGAGGAGGGAGATGGGAAAAGCAGGAGCAGTAAGAGGAGGATCAGGAGCAGGCAAAGAAGGAGAAACAGGAGGTTCCAGTGCCCCTGTGGCCGCAGCACCCCGGCCACGGGACCATCGCCCCCAGCGCACCCTGCAGGGGAGCGGAGAGGGAAAGCTCGTCCCAAATCTATCGGGGGTCTCTGAGAGGGTTTTTATTGGGGTGTGTTAGTGCAGGGGGAGTGGGGGAGGCACTGGAGGGGCCTGGGAGAGCAGCTGGGATGTGCTGGGAGTAACTGGGAGGAACATTGAGATAGTTTGGTTTAAACTGGGAGTAAGGATGGGGTGTTGTCAGGGTCCACACTACATGCGGAGGCCTGAGAGGTTCTTTTAAGGATCTCAAAACCCAAAAGACACAGCAGGGGACAAAACCTCTTCCCATAAGGGTATCATGAATGTATTGATAAACAGCTACATTGTCAGGTTTGGGGTTTTGAATTGGCCATATAGGGAAGTTTCACAAATCCTGTATAACCGGTTTGGTCCCTTCTTTGGCATCAGAGGGAAGAGGGTATTGTTTTACATTTACAGGTAATTGCATAGGTGATTTATAGCCAGCAGTGAATTTTATTTCATGCATAATTCGCAAGCAGGCAGATTTGTGAATGTTTTTAGGAGTTGGTTGGGGTACCAACTAAAGCTACAAGGTCTCCCTTTTCAAGGGGTTAAGCCCCCCTGCCCAATAAACCATGCGCTGAGTTGGGGACCATAAGTTACATTTGACTTCTGTTGCTAAGAAAGCTCCGTGTCCCCAGTACTCCCGCGGCACGCGGAGCCGCTGCCCACAAGGCCCCGGCACGGCCCTGGGGCCGATTGCTCGTGCCCTGGGCAGCGCAGCCTGCAAACCCAGGGCTCTGCAGGCCGGGGCTGGGGCTGCCGTGTGCGAGCGTGGCCAAAGCCTCTCAGGGCTCTGGGCACAGCAGGGGCCACAAGGCCACACGGCCGGGCTGCCCGAGCCAGTTCCTGGCTGCTCCACTGCTCATGGGGTGTCAGGGGTGGCCCTTTGTGACACGGGCGCTCCGTGTCATGGCCCTTTGTGATGTGGGACACGGTGGTGGCCAGAGACCCTTGTGACATCAGGGAGCCCCACCCTTCACTGAGGGTATTTAAGGGGCGCAGAGTCCTGGAGTGCTCAGTCCCAGGAGCGCCGCCTTGTGAGGAGGAAGCAGCTCCCAGGATCCGTCTGCGCTGGACTCCGATAGCGACAGACAGTGACAGTGAGAAGGACAAAGGGAACTCCAACTCCCCGTCCCTTGCCCAGCTGGCTGGAATAGGAATAGGAATAGGAATAGGAATTTAGAAACACATAGATAAAGCAGAGAAGAATAGCTAGAATAGGAAAGAAGAATAAGTAGAATAACAAAGAATAGTTAGAAATGAGAATAAGAAGAAGGAGAAAAATTTAAGAATACAGAAATAAAAATAAAATTGAAGGAATAAAACAACTGTCCAATTTATTTTCATTATATATTGTGTATTTATATTACAGTATTCAAACTAACAATGGGCTAAAGTTGACATTGTCACTTATTGCTGGGAATTGATATTTCACCATGGCTAAGGCCAATCTTCTGCCTGCAAAACCAGACCTGCAGCTCTTCTAAAACTCTTCAGCAGAAAAGGAGAAAACTGCCAGGGATCCCTTTGGTGCTGCTGCTGCTGCTGCAAAGACCCTGACAGGAGCTTTCCTTCAGCCTCCCAGCTGGCACTGGGCTGCCACACACAGAGCTCACAACTTGCTGCACAATTCCCTGAGCACCAAAGGTTTCTTCCCACTCACCGAAGGAGGAGCTGCTTGGGATCCACACATGAGGTGCCCTGCAATGGGAGAGGGAGCATGAACCAGATGCTGGTAGGAAAAGAATTGCCTCTGGTGGGAAATGCCACGGAGCAAGACAAGCCCAAGAGAGCATTTTGCTTTCACAGCATCCCTGCAGGAGCCACAGTCCCTTCCCAGAGCAAGCAAGAGAACAGCACAAAATGCTGGGCTGTGTCAGTTCTTGGCTGGAGCAGCAAACGGGGCAGTTCCAGGCTCCAGTGCCACAGACGCCCTGCTTGAGGGAACAGAACCCCCCAGGCCTCACTGCAAACGCCTGGCTGGCTGCAGACACCCCCTGTACAGCTGCAGCTGCTGGCAGGAGCTCTCCCAAACCAACGGTGTCTTCATGGCAATTTGGTGACAGAGTCAGCTCAGGTCCAGAGGAGAACAGAAAGCACACAGCAAGCCCAAAGCCACGGATGCTGCACCGAGGAAAAACTCGACTGACTTGCCAAGTGGATTAGAAAATACCCCGAATAAGGCACAGAGCACAGAGTGCAAACTGCAGCAGCCACTTGCTGGATCCCTGTGGCTGCGCTGCACACGTCTGCAGGCTGTGCCCTGCAAGCACAGAAGGATACGTCAGGGCTGGGCTGGCTGCTGGGAATGCCTCGGGCAGGAGGATCCTCCGGCAATCAGCAGCACCCAGAGCCGCTCTGGGCACTGAGGCCTCTGTGTCCCACAGCAATGGGAACACGCTGGCATGTGGCAACGTTCCTGTGACACCACAGCAGCAGCTCACGCAAAAACCGCTTGGAAGGTTCTCCTGTGTCACAAAGGAGCACAAAGAATCCTCCCAGGGCACAGCCCAGTGCCCAAAGGATCCAAGAGGAACTCCTAAAATGCAGCAAACAAGGACACCCCATAGTCCAGCCTCAACAGTGAGGAGGAGCAAGGACGGGGACAAAACCAAAGGAAACATGACCTTTAGTCACTGATGCTTCTGACTAAAACCAGCAGGGCTTGTTCCATCTGGGATCTTTGTTCTAGTTCTAAAAACAGGCAAGGTTCTTCACTCTAAATATGCAGAGTGCAGAAACTGGGGAGGAGGTGGGATCAGGAAGGAGGAGGAGAAGGAGGATGAGGAGAGAGTTGGGAAAAGGAGGAGCAGTAAGAGGAGGAGCAGGAGCAGGCAAAGAAGGAGAAACAGGAGGTTCCAGTGCCCCTGTGGCTGCAGCATCCCCCGGCCACGGGACCATCGCCCCCAGCGCACCCTGCAGGGGAGCGCGGGAGGAAAGCTTCGTTCCCAAATCTATCGGGGGGCCCTGAGAGGGTTTTTTTATTGGGGCGTGTTTGGAGTTCTCAGATTGCAGAATTGAGCCCCAAATATTGTCTGGCGTCTCTAAGAGGTTTTTTCCTGTGTGTATGTTTGGATCTTGCAGGACCCCAAAGCTGAGGCCCTTGGGGGGATCTTTGGGGGTCCGTGTGGCCATTGCCCAGTATCGGCAGGGGAGGACATTGGTGCTGGGGACCCCTGGGAGAGCAGAGGAGAGGAACCCCTGGGACCTCCAGAGCAGGGAGAGCAGAGAGGGGTGATCCCGGAGCTGGGGGGCCCCTGGCAGCCTGGAAAGGGGGGGAGTCTGGAGAGGAGGGACCCCTGGGATCCCAGGGATCTCAAAGTGAGGCATCAGTGAAGAAGGGACCCCCATGGACCCCCAGAAGCCCCTGGATCATCCCTAAGCAGGACCCTGGAGAAGTGGGAACCCCTGGAGCCATTGGGCCCCCATCATCCCAGGGGAGGGAAACCTCTGGAACCCCAAAGTGGAGAGATCAGAGATGGGGAACGCCTTGGAGGGGATTTTTGGGCTGAATCTTGATATTTTGGAGAATTTCATGGACGCAAGACACCTCCTACATTCTAGAGATGGATTTGGGCAGGAGAAGCCCCCAGCCAAAGTAGTCTCCACCTTGTTTTTCCCCTCAGACCAGGATTTGTCATTCCCAATCCACAGGTGGATGGAGGAGAAAGAAAAGTCCCACAAGTGCTTGGAATGTGAGAGCAGGAGGAAGAAAAGCTCCACAAATGCTTGGAAGGTGAGAAGAGCTTCTGCTACAGCTCCCACCTGAGGGAACACCAGAACATTTACACTGGGAAATGGCTCTATGGGTGTGAGAAATGTGGGAAGAGTTTCAGCTGGAGCTCCAACCTCACCAAACACCGTGACATCCACATCAGGGAACAGCCTGGAATGTGGGAAGACCTTCAGGTGGAATTCTGAATTCGCCAGCCATCAGCACATCCACATCAGGGAGAGGCCCGATCGAGGGATGGAGACACGAAGGGACCCAGAGCTCTCACTTGACCCGACACCAGCGGAGGCTCCACTAAGGGAAGCCCTGTGAGTGCCCCGAGTGTGGGAAGAGCTTCGTGCTCTGCTCCAGCTCCATCCCCCATGGGAGGATCGGTGTTGGATGATCCCCAGTGACCCCCGTTGGGCAGAGCCCTGGTGATCCGTGGTCCTGGTGATCCCCGTTGGGTGGGGGAAGGGGTTCGAGAGATTTCTCTCCCTTTTGTCCTGCTGTGGTTTGGTTGGTAATAAATTCCCTCCCTGTGCCCAGGCTGGGTCTGTTGTTCCCGGTCAGTGCTCCGGGCGGGATCTCTCCTGCTCCTTCTCTCCACTCCCGGGCCTCTCCTCAGCCAATCAGCTGGGCCTGGGCAGGAGCCGCTGCCGGAGCAGCGCTGGCTCATCCTGGGTCCTGTGGGTAGCCCAGAGGTGGCTGCCCCGTCCCCGAGATGCTGCGCTGGGGCCGCCTCCGAGCTCCGCCGCCGCCTCCCCGGGCTCCGGCCGCTGCCGCCGCTCCCAGACTCTCCGCCAGTGGCGCCTTTGCTGCCCCAAGGGAGCTCTGGGGGCGGCACCGGGGCCGGGCTTGTTCCTGTTTTATCGAATCAGCGCGCGAGATCGAGGACTGACGGCAGAATCAGCCAATCGCAGCTTGGGGCGAGCTCTTCATTCGTCACAAATTCTCTTCCCTTTCCCTGAACTCCCCCATTTCCTGTAAACTTCGCTGCTGCCCTGAACCGCCGGGAGCTCGGGGTGAGCAGGAGCTGAGGGCGGTGGGAGCTGGGGGTGATGAGCCCGAGCCGGAGCAGGGGATGTTTGAGAGAGGCCTCGGGGCTTTGCGGGAAAATTGGCGCTGCCCCCTCCCACCTCCCCAAATTCCCCTCGCGGGGGGCGCTGGGGCCCGGGGGTGCAGGTGGGGTCCAGGTGGGGAACACTGGGAGCTGCGGCTCTGCCTGGACCCCCATGGAAGGAAGAACAGGAAAGTGTCTTTACAAACAGACCTGGGAATCCACTTGGAGACAGGGCCAGGGATGTGTACATAAGGAAGGGACAGCAGAAGCCATCAGGTTCAGAAAATGTTATTAACTGACCACACAGACTGCTGCTCTGCCAAGGTCCTGCTACATTCAGGAACTCCCAGAAGAAGAACAAAGACTGAACAGAGCCATGAATATCGTTAGCTGTACAAAAGCGGGGTGAATATTAAGGGAGGATGCAGTGGGTGCATTGGGAAGTCTGCACCTCTCAAGTACTTCAGCCAAGTAGAAGAAGCCTCTGTGAAAGGGCTGAATGTTCAGGCTAAAAAGCATCTGTGCCGGGGACACATGGAAAGGAGGGGGGGGTGGTAGCCCATCCCCCATAGAGGCCACATGGAGTGCACATGCTGCTGAGGCAAAGAGAGCAGGGGGCTCCTCTAGGAGCCTCCCCTGAGGCTGCGGGGACCAATCAGAGACCTGGATTGGTGATTGACAGCCCAGGAAACCAATTAGAACGCTGTTTCGCTTTTACGAATCCCAAGAAAAAGTTAGTTTTGGGTCTTTTGTTTTCGGTGGGGGAGGAGAGAGGAGCTGGCAGGGGCTCCGGGTCCCAGCATGGGGCCCGGCCCGTGCTGAGCTCCGGGAGGAGGAAGGGCCCAGCCCCGGGATTACTCCCGGCCCGGGAAGGCCCCGGAGTGGACTCTGCTCTGACCCCGGCTCCAGCTCCGGCCCCGGCCCCGGCACGGGGCGAGGAGAGCCTGGACTCGGGAATGCCCCGGAGCGGCTTCGGACTTGTGGGGGAGCCCGGACCGGCCCGGCCCGGCCCTGCCCGGCCCGGCCCGGCTTGGCTCAGCTCGGCTCGGCTCGGCTCGGCTTGGCTTGGCTCATCATCTCACGTGGCTGCGTCTTTTCCAGCATGGCTTCAGCCTGGATCTTTACCGTTTGGATACAAGTTTAACTTTTAGTGCCTGAATGGGACTTCGGATTTTCCTGAGCTCTTCAGAGCGGAAAGATTAAGCAGGAGGAATTGCAGAGGTCAGCAGAAGGAAGACAGCTTCTTATAGAAGGAGAGATGGAGGAGTCGCCACTGATAAGTAGCTTAAAACCCTTTTCTTGTAGGCTTTAGAGGATCGTGACTTTACTTAAAATTCCTTTAAACTGTAGAATATACTTGGGGAGGTTAAAAGTGCCTGAGAAGAAGACCTTTCTTGCCCTGAGAAATGGGCCTCGGGAAGTGAAGCTCTCTGTCTTTGGGACTGGAATTGGACAGAGATATTTGAGTGGAGAGTGAGATGAAGAGTCTTTTTGTGTTCTCAGCAGCCTGCCTTTAAAATGACACCCCATGTGATTCAGCAACCCATATACAGCTCTGAAAAGACTGTGGAAATGGGAGGAAAAATCATAATTCGTAGGTTCCAGACGGATGCGAGTCATGAAAGTGAGCCACCCTCTAAGCCTAAACAAAAAAAGGGACTTTTCTCTCTTGATTGAAGTGAAATGGTTATTTAAGTGAATAACTGACCGAATTTTTTTTTTTTTCTGTATGTTGCTGGTATGAGGAAAGGGGGAGGAGGGAATAATCTGGAAATCTCATTCTGAATTGTTTTGTGTTGTTAATAAATTTCTAGTTCCCTTTTTAAGCTTTAAGCCTGCTTTGTCTTTACTCCTAAACTCGATCCCCAAAAGAAATTAAATATATTAAAATTGGCAAACCCCAGTCACACCGTGACACTTTGAGATTGTGAGTGTCTCAGCAGGTCCCCAGCTGCCTCCTCCTGGATTACAGGGGGTCTTTTCTGTTCCCTGTCCACATCTACCAGCTCAGGAGAATACTTGTCCTGAGGAAAACTTTCCTTCATGTTGAAAATTGAGACAAACAAGGTGTTAAGTACTTCAGCCTTTTCCTCTTTTTTTGGTTACTATATTCCCCACTCCATCCAATAAAGAGTTGACATTCTCCTTATTCTTCATTTTGCTATTAATTTGTTTAATTTTTTTTTTTTTGTAAGAATAAAAATTTTCACAGAAGTGGTCTGGTTAAGTTATAATGGAGCTTTCACCTCTCTAATTTTCTTTCTGCATGACTCAACAACATCCTTAAAAACTTCCTGACTTCCCTGATCTTTTTTCTCTGAGTTTCCACAAAATTTACTTGCCCAGCCAGGCCAGTCATTTTCTTCGCTGGCACATCTTTTTGCAGAATGGCACAGGCTGCTCCTTCCCCCCTAAGATTACTTTCTTGAGGTATTTCCATCCTTCCTGGACACCTCTGGTTTTAAGGGCTTTTTCCCATAAAAAAAGTCAGTACCTGAATTTGTACTTTCCAAACCTGCATCCTGAACAGGCCAAAGTCTGCACTCCATTATGGTAGTGTAGAAGTTTTCTTACTGCCCCTCCTTCTTTCACAGAATATTGAAAACTCAGTTATTTCGTGGCCACTGTACCCCAGGAAGCCTCTGACCACCACATCTTCCACCAACCCTTCTCTGTTTGTGAAGAGCAGGAGACAGAGCTTTCCTTGGCAGTGAGACTATTACCAAAAAATTCGGTAAGAGAATAAACTCCTGAACACCAGTACAGCCTTAAAAAGCAGCATTCTTTATTTGGCTGCATGCACAAGGGGACAGCTCCTCCCAAAGCCATACATGCTGAGTACAGAAAAGTTTCTGTTTATTTTCTGTATTTTGCATACATATTCATTGATTGTCCCACCTAAACACACATATGAAAATCATTTCCCCAAAATCATTAACGCATTTTGCCCTTCTCTTCACACATGAATTGCTCTGTCCTGGGGGTCTTTCTGGTGCTCCCTGGTGGTCATGGACCCCAATGTTCCAGTCATTGTGTGGTTTCCAGAAACCAGGGGATTTGGAGAACAAGCATTGCGTTAGCTCACCTGGGGTGGGTAATTTATCATCTGGTAACATCAGGTCAGAGAGTGGGCAATGACAACACAGAGTATGTTATGTGAGGTCATCGAGCATTTAAAACATCATAGGCTGTCTCTCTCTATGACATCACAGAGCTGGCTGTGACATCATGGGGGCTGCGTGAAATGACAGGGGCTGTGTGAGATCACTGGGTTGGTCACTCTGCCCCAACCCCCCCCTCAAAGTTTCCCCAGAGAAGTCCAATGCAGTTCATGCCCAGCAGGGTCCCCTGCCCCTCTGCATCCCCCTGGTCCACCTGGAGCCACAGCCTCCCCCAAGGATGTTCCACAAATCAACCCCCAGAGCCTGACACATGGAAAAGGGGCCAGGACTGTGTGACCAGGACACCAAGCACGTGGATAATCCAGGTCACTGGGGCCTGGTTTGGGTTCCCCAGGCAGGAAAGATGTCTGGCAGCTGGAGCAGGGTGAGGGAAGGGCCTCCAAGGTGGGGCTGGAGCCCTTTGGCTCTGAGGAGAGGCTGAGGGAGCTGGGCTTGTCCAGTCCAGAGCAGGGAAGGCTGAGGGGCTCCTCATCCCAGCCTGGACTAGAGGAGACAAAATGAGTCAGGCTGCTTTCAGCATTTTCTCAACAACAAAATCACACGATTCCCCTCTTCTCCATCCATCACTGACAAATTTGCAAATTGGGCATTTTTCTACCTGCTTTAAGTGCACTCCAGTCAGAGAATCCTTGTAAAACACCTTAATTGCATTAACACGGGTAACAGAAGAATCTTCATCAAAAATTGTTTCTGTATACAAATCCCTTGTGACTGGTGGATATGTCAGATGCTGCTGGGACATCTCACATTGCTGAGGGAGGAGTTTTGCTTGTTTTTGTAATTGTATCATGTTTACATTTTTGTTATTTTTATGTTTCCAATGAAGAGACAATTTCTATGCCTCTGAGTCTCAGCAGTTCCTGACTCCCAAAGGACACAATCCTGATGAATTGTGGTTCCCACTGCAGTGGTGGCACTCGCACCTCCCTCCATCCCCACAGCAGAGCTCCCTTGTCCCAGAAAGTCCCTGGCAATGCAGGGATGAAGGAAAAAGGATGGGCTGTGGGGATCAGGGGCAGGGCACAGCCAGGGATTTGGGGTGGTTGTGAGCCCAGAGCAGGAGCCGGCCCTTGGCTTTGGTGAAGCTCATCCAATTGTCCTGGGCCCATGGCTCCAGCCTGTGCAGATCCCTCTGCAGAGCTTCCTGCCCTGCAGCACAGCCACACTCCCAGCCAGCTTGGGCTCACCTGGACACTGACTGAGGGTGCCCTCCATGGCCTCATCCAGATCAGCAATAAAGACATTGACCTGCCCTGGCCCCAGTCCTCTGCTCTGGGGAGACTCCTGGATGTGGCTCTGTTGCCCAGCACTCCTTGAGCTGGACTTCAGTTTTTTATGGAGCTGTGCCTGCCTTTGATTTGTTTGCTGACAATGAATGAACATCCCTCTGTGTCTCAGGCAGCTCCTTCTCCAAGGAAAGCAGGTGGGAGTTTCTGCCAAGGAGCTGAAAGCTGCAGGGAAAGGCTGGAGTGGAAGAAGCTCAGATTTGCTCTGAGTCCTGGGGTGTGGATGAGGGAAATGGTGGGGTGGGTGTAGGGACAGAGTCTGATTGATTGTCACACATAAAGGGTTTTATTTTCATATCTGTTCAGACTGCATGAGGAGGTGCTCAGGATCAATATCAACTGCAGATTGTTGGCATCAATCTATAAATAGGAAGACAAAACTAAACAGGATTAATAAAACCCTGTTTTTTTTTTTAAATATAGTGTATTTTCTCTGAATACACTTCTGAAATCTGTATAATTAACCATAGAAGAATTCAAGACTTAAAATGAAATTATTCCCAGGGATTGTCTTGTTCAGGTGTTTGGAAATTTTAATGAGCCTTTGTCACTGAATTCCTGAACTGAAGAGCTGAAGACTGAACAAGCCTCTGGAGAACTAAAATTCATCAGGGAACCTCCATGCTGCTGAGGATCCATCCTATTTAATAGATTCCAGGAGTTTCCAGGATGCTTAAGAGCTGTGAGCTCATTGATGCAGAAAGAAAACTCTCTTACCAGTTAAAGTTAGAAAGTGGTATGTTTATTACAATGGCAGGCACACCCGAGAGAAATCTCTAACAAGGATGTGCAAAGTACACAGGGCTCTTGTCTTCTTTTATACACAAAAGTCTTACATATTCATATCATTACCCAGTACACCTGTACATATGCATTACCGAATCCCCCCTAGCCCCGCTTTGTATTACAATTAGCTCAAAGTCATTTTACTCTTGGGCAGTTCCTTCCTTCAAATGGGTCAGTGGGTGTTTGAAATGGGCCAGTGGTCTCCTAATGATGAAGTCAGGGAGTCTTCCTCACCTTCAACTTTTCATCTTTGTCTTGTTGACAGGCTCTCTGGCCCTTTGGCCACAGTTCAAGGTCCCAACCTGGTTCTGGCTGGTTTTGGGGTCCAGGTGCAGTTATGGTTTCTTCACTATAACAATATCCCAACTTTCTGTCTTGACACAACAAAGTCAAGCAAGTGATTTATTGTCTTGGCTCTACTGGCTCAGCCACTTGCTACACTGCTTCTACTCTAATCATTATACGTATAGCTTCTATCCTTCAGCTAAGCTCTTAACCCTTTGATTTTTGCTTCCCTACTCTTTCCCATGCCTCCAAATCAATAGTAGAAAAGAGTACTTTAACTACCACCCTCCCTGCCCCGAGTCCTATTGCCTCTTGTAAAGGGGCTTGTATGTTTTGTTTTGTTTGTTTCCTGGTCCAGGATGCTATAGGACTATTTGGGGAAAGATCCTCCTCTTCACTATTTTCATGATCACTATTAAGCAATGGGGGATATAATTTAGGGGTAAGTGAGGGAAGAGATGGCTCAGCTTGTTTCTTCCTTGAGGGAGCTGGAGTAGTGACAGGAGTTAATGATCCCTTTGAACCTTCCTTTCTTTTGACTTTTCAGGGGGTGGTCTGTACAGGTCAATTAGTTCCTGTTCTTGTGCCTCTATTTGATAAACCTTATCAGAACGGGTACAGTGCTGGTTTATTGAGCACAGACTGCAGCATCGCTTAGGATTCCCTCTATTAGCCCTTCTTTCCTTTTCAAGGGCCAATACCAAGGGATCAGAGGGGGTCTGATGCTGCAATCTCTGCCACTGGGATGATTCCTGAGAGAGAAACATATCTGCGTATGTCACCTCCTCCCATTTCTGTCCTCTCCTGCAATAAAACCTCATAGTCTAAAGTTCCAGCTGGTGGCCATCTGAGACCTTCTCCCAGTTTATAAAGAGGCCATCATTGCATGTAAAATTAGATCATACTTCACTTATTTCCAGTGTCCCCATCTCCTACTAACTCTTTCCAGTGTGTCAAAACACAGCCTAAAGGTCTAGCCTTAGAAATCTCCTTGCTTTGACTAGTACCCATTATCTCCTTCTTCTTGTGTTACCCTGCTTTCACCCAAATTTCTCTCCACACAGCCTCACTATCCTTTCCCAATCTTCCCCCCCCCCCACACACCCAAGTTGCAGGTACTAAATGTGATTTTCCACACACAAACTTTAGAATCTTAGGTTCAAAATCAGCTTGTTGGGATGCCTTGATTTACAGTGAGGGCATAGCCTTTGCCATCTCTCAGAGGACCCATACTAACATGTTTTCACAAGTCCTACCCTGTAACAGTAACCACCCAGGGTGCCATCCTGTAGAAGCCCCAAAAGCCTCATAACACCCGCACAGGCAAGCTATTCCCCTTCTCTCTTGAATGACCAGACTGTCTTATGCAGGCTGTTCCCAGTTCAAAGCTACCAATGTCCCTGCTGAGGTTCTATATATTCCTTCCAGATGAACCTTATAATTTCCTCCTTCTATCCAATAGTTCACTGGATGCACAAATTCCCAATGATCCAATCCAAACCACTGAGGGAGGCGGATTCCTTCTATTCTTCTAGCCATGATTTAAAATTTCAAACCACCACAATATAACTCTGACAGTTCAGAAACACAACCCCCTTATATTTTAAATTCCCAAGGGTCAGAACACACCACTGCAGGATAGAAGCTCCTTTAATTTGTCTTGCCAAACTTACACCATTCTTTCATCATCTCTCAGCTGGGGGTCATTCCCAGTCAAAAGCCAAACAAGAACTAGTTTGGCTTGAGTATACTCCTCCCAAAAATATCCCATTTATTCTGCCATCCTCTCAACTTACAGTGGTCCAGTCCCCTTCTATATTCAAAAATCTCCTGGCTCAAGCTGAAACCACCTAGAAAGAGCTG
The DNA here is from genome assembly GCA_030060385.1 of Muscicapa striata striata. Lineage (NCBI taxonomy): Eukaryota > Metazoa > Chordata > Aves > Passeriformes > Muscicapidae > Muscicapa > Muscicapa striata. The sequence goes on from JAREIS010001221.1 coordinate 25,536, forward strand.
CCTAGATGGCCGGGCTCTTTCAGCTTGGGCTCAAACTTCAACAGCCACTTCTATCAGCAAACTACAACAGCACAGCCAACAACACAGCCCGAGTAACAACACAGGAAACAGAGGGCAAAATTACCAGTTTGCTGCAATTATAACTTTGTCACAAGGTGGCAATCGTACTCTAAAATACCCAATGACCAGCAGCAGCAGGGGACCGGTTAACCCTGAACACCAAGTGTTACAGGGAATACTGTCCCCCGTAAACAGGAACTCCCCACGCACAACCCGAATCCCAGAGTCAAAATCACTGTGGGTAAGGGAATCTCTTTATTAAGGGACTAAGTACTCACCTCTTGTCAACACAGCACCCAGCATGAGGCAATTTTAAATGGTTACCCCAATCACTTCCCCCTTCTCCAGTGGTTTTGGTCACCCAAAAAAAAAACCTCCGATCCCTGCTCCCTCTTGCGTAGTACTAAACACATCTCACCAATCACAATCACAGTCACTCACAAAGTGAGGACACAGTCAAAATAACAATGATTAAAATAGTAGCAACAAAAATATCAGCAATAAACAAGGATTTGTCCAGTTCAACCCCACAACTTCTAATGTGTCCCCTGACAGAACAAAGCCTTTTGCTGGCCACTACACCCTCCTGATGCTTGCAAGCAAAACTGCACAGGCTTCTGCTGAGTGCAGAACTGATAAGTCTTCAGTGACTTATCAGCGGCCTTTTAGCCACATGTATGTCTTACAGGCTGCCCCACATAATTTTAAAGATATCGTTTTTTCTGCAGTCCAGCAACAGGTCTTGTCTGTCCCCACGATGAGCAGCTGGGGAGCGAATGTCCTGCCAGGAAGGTCCCGGTGGCGCCAGAGAAATACACAACCAAAATCTTGCAGCCAAAGAGAGGAGTCCTGCCATGGTCGCCAAAATGATGCAGAAACAAAAACTCACTAACCAGTCAAAGTTAGAAAGTGGTATGTTTATTGTGATGCCGGGAACACCAGGAAGAAATCTCCCAAAGGGATGTGCAAAGAACACAGGGCTCTTGCCTTCTTCTATCCACAGAAATCTTACATATTCATGTAATTCTATTACATATGCATTATACATATACATATGCATTACCTAATCCTGCCTAGCCCAGCTTTGCATTAAAATTAGCTCAAAGTCCTTTTACACTTGCCCAGTTCCTTCCTCCAAATGGGTCAGTGGGTGTTTGAAATGGGTCAGTGGTCTCCTAATGATGAAGTCAGGAAGCCTTCCTCGCTTTCAACTTTTCACTTTTCTCTTGTTGCTAGGTTCTTGGGCCCATTGGACATAGTTCAAGCTCCCAATCTGGTTCTGGCTGGTTTTGGGGCCCAGGTGCAGTTATGGTTTCTTCATTTTAACAATATCCCAACTACCCATCCTAACACAACAAAGCCATGCAAGTAATTTCTTGTCTTAGGTCTACTGGTTCAGCTACTAATAATTAACTTTCTACATTGCTTCTACCCTGATCATTTTATGTATAATTTCTACTCCATAGCTAAGATCTTACCCTTTGATTTTTGCTTCACAAAGATGATTCTGTGATAGAAACAAAAACAATCAAGGTGTTGTATCAGGATTCTGTGGCTAGAGTGTGCTTAAAACAGCTTGAAAAATGCCCTATTTCCAAAGTTTTCAGTGGTGGATGGAGAAAAGGGAGGTCATGCTGCTTTTGATCTGGGGAAATGCTGAAACCAGCGTGACTCATTTATACTCCTCCTGTCCTTTCTGGGATGAGGAGCCCCTCAGCCTTCCCTGCTCCAGCCTGGACAAGCCCAGCTCCCTCAGCCTCTCCTCACAGCCAAAGGGCTCCAGCCCCACCTTGGAGGCCCTTCCCTCATCCTGCTCCAGCTGCCAGACATCTTTCCTGTCCTGGGGAACCCAAACCAGGCCCCAGGGACCTGGATAATCCATATCCTTGATGTCCTGGTCACAAAGCCCTGGCCCCTTGTCCCTGTGTCAGGCTCTGGGAGTTTATTTGTGGAACATCCTTGTGGCCCAGGTGGAATGGGGGGAACCCAGGGGGACAGGAGACCCTGCTGGGCATGAACATCATTTGACTTCTCTGGAGAAACTGTGAGGGAGGCTGGGGCAGCGTGACCAGTCAGGGTCACCTCCTGCAGGCTGAACTGGAGGCACTGCAGGTCAAGGACCTTTCTGTGTCACTCTGTGTCTGGAATGCTCAGCAGATGCTCAGCTTGGGCAGCTCCTGCATCCCCAGGGCCAGCCCCACTGCCCAGCACAGCAGCAGAGAGTTGGCCCCGGGGCTCCTCAGGCAGCTGCTGCCGCCCCAGGGACAGGGCAGCCTCTTGCCAGGGCTCCTCTGCACCTCAGGGGCTCCTGCTCTGCTCCTGGCACATGCCAGCTGCCCACAGAGCCTGTGCCAGGGGAACATGTCTGTGCTGGCCTGAGCAGCCATTGCTGCAGCCCCTGCCCTGCTCCCAGAGCCCCGAGCTGGGGCTGCTGCTCTGCAGAGCATGGGGGCTGTGCTGCCCCAGCCCTGGGCTGCCTCTGCTGGGCTCTGCTGCTCAGCCTGGGACACAGAGGCAGCTGATGGTGCTCCCTGCACTGACCCCCTCCCACCCAGGCTCTGCTGGGGCCACGCAGGGGCTCAGAGGTGCCTGCCTTGTTCCAGGGCTGCCAGATGGCCTTGGGGCTGCCCTGCATCCTCCTGGGGAAGGTGCCTGAGGCTCAGAGCAGTCAGTGCCCAGACTCCTTTCCCTGTGTCTGCTGTGTCCCTGGGGCTGCTGAGCTCTACTTTGCCTGTTTGTTTTGAGATGAGGAACTCTTGGCACCTGGATGGTTAATGCAATGCTCACTCTTCAGAACTCCCAGGCCTATAAAAAACTCTCACTGCTTCTTCTGTAGGAACATGTTTGTCACGATGTGATTGGGGTTTACCAATTTTAATATATTTAATTTCTCTTGGGGATCGAATTTAGGAGTAAAGACAAAGCAGGCTTAAAACTTAAAAGGGTACAAGAAATTTATTAACAACACAAAACAATTCAGAACGAGATTCCCAGATTATTCCCTCTTCCCCCCTTTCCTCATACCAGCAACATACAGAAAAAAAAAAACCTTCTGTCAGTTATTCACTTAAATAATCATTTCAGTTCACTTTAGAGAGAAAAGTGCCTTCTTTTAGTGTTAGGCTTAGAGGGTGTCTCACTCTCATAACTTGTATCCACCCAGAACCTACAAATTGTGATTTTTCTTCCTCCCATTCTCACAGTCCTTCCAGAGCTGTGTATGGGTTGCTAAAAACACATGGGGTGTCATTTTAAAGGCAGGCTACTGAGAAACACAAAAAGTCTCTTTATCTCACTCTTCACTCAAATGTCTCTGTCCAATTCCAGTCCCAAAGACAGAGCGCTCTATTTCTCGAGGCAAAAAAGTCTTCATCTCAGGCACTTATCCCCCCCAAGTATATTCCACAGTTTAAAGGAATTTAAGTAAGGTCACGATCCTCTAAAGCCCACAAAAAAAAGGTTTTAAGCTACTTATCAGTGGCGACTCTTCCTGATCTCTCATTCAATGAGAACTTGTCTTCATTCTGCTGACTTCTGTAATTCTTCTTGCTTCATGCTTTTCGTTCTGGGGAGCTCAGGAAATCTGAAGTCTCATTCAGGCACTAAAAAGTTAAACTTGTATCCAAAGCGGTAGGAGCCAGGCTGAAGCCATGCTGGGAAAAATGCAGCTACCATGTGGAGATGAGATAGCTGGACTTCCTTCTTCCGCCACGCGGGGCCGAGAAGCTGAGCCGAGCCGAGCTCTGCTGAGTGGGGCTGGGGAGACCGAGCCGAGTCCCGCCGGGGCCGTGCTGGGCTCCTCCCGGGGCCAGGCCAGGCCACCTGTTCTATGTTCCCTTGGTTCCCCGAGGTCCTCACAGTGTCACAATGGTCTCCATAAGAAGGAAACAATTGAGCCCTAGTGTTGCAGGGGCACATGAGGGGCAGTCACCAGCTACCAAGGCCAGCCAGACTTGATTGTATTGGCAGATTTTGTCTGTGAGCCATCTCCAGATATATGGAATTTTAGAGGCAGAATCCCAATTTCAGACATAAACATCTAGAGGAGAAGGATGATTCTTTTCCATCAGAAGGAAAGCACAGAGCCCAAGAGTTTCAAAGGCAGAAGAGGAAAGAAGTGGCTCCTGGGAGGCCAAGCCAGCCAGACTTGTTTGTCCTGGCAGGAATCCTTGGATCCACAGAATTTGGGAGGCAGAATCCCAGTTTCGACCGTGGGCGCCTTGACGAGAAAGACAGCTCCTTTCCATTGGGAGAAAAGCACTGAGTTTGAGTGTTCCAGAAGCAGGTGAGAGGCAGTCCCCAGGAGGCCAAGGGCAGCCAGACCTCTCAGTGCTGGCAGCTTTCACTTGGGAACAATCCTTGGATACAAGGAATTTTGGAGGTAGAATCTCACTTTTGGCTGTGGGCACCTGACCAGGAAGGAGAGTTCTTTTCATTAGGAAGGAAAGCACAGAGCCCCAGTGTTTCAAAGGCAGATCAGAGCCAGCCCACAGGAAGTAAAGGCCAACTAGACTGTCAGTTATGGCAGTTTTTGTGTGGGAGCTGTCTTTGGATATAGGGAATTCTGGAGATGGATTCCAAATTTTGGCCTTGGACGCCTGGACGTGAAAGGGTTTCTTTTCCATAGCAAAGAAAAGCACATGGTCCCAGCGTTTCAAAGGCAGATGAGAGGTGGCCCCTGGGTGGCCAAACCAGTGAGATCTGTTTGTCCTGGCAGATTTCATCTGGAAACAATCTTTGCATACAAGGAAATTTGCAGAAAGAATCCCAATTTTGGCCATGGGCACCTGGAGGAGAAGGAGAGTTCTTTCCCACAGGAAGAAAAGCATAGAGCCCCAGTGCTTCCGGGGCAGATAGCAGCAGCCCTTGACATGCCAAGGTCAGCCAGACCTGTCAGGTGGCCCCCAGGAGGCCCAGACAGCCAGACCTGTTCAGTGTTCCCTTGGTTCCATGAGACCCCACAGTGTCACAATGTTCTCCTTTATTCCATGAGTCCCTGTAGTGTCACAATATTCTCCTTGTCACAATATTCTCCTTGCTTCTGTAGCGTCACAAAAGCCTCTTGCTTCCATAAGGTCTGGCAGTGTCACCATGGCCCTTGGGCTCCATGTGGCCCCGCTGTGCCACAGTGCTTCTTGTGAAAATGGTTCTCTGCTCCTTGGTTCTACAGGCCCCACAGCTTCATCACTGACCCTTGGTTCCATAAGGGTCCTGAGTTTCACAACAGTCCTCCTGATTCCATGAGGCACCAGAGTGCCACAATGGTCTCTTTGGTTCCATGAGGTTCTGCAGTGTGTCAACGGTGTCCCTGAACCTGCATAGTCACAACTGACCCATAGTTCTATGAGGTTCTGCAGCGTCACCATGGTCACTGTCAGAGGCTGGATGAGATCAATGTCCCAGAACCCTCGGGATGAGCTGTCAATCAGTCACACAGTGGGCTGGTGCTGACCCAGGCTCTGATTGCCTGAGAAATCACAAGTCCCACCTGGGGGGAGGCCCACGAAGGCCCAGGGGCTCAAAACATGGAGCAGGCGCTCAGCCCATGGTCCGTACCCTGCCTTCTCCTGGGGTCTGTCTCACCCACACTGGAACCCGAGGAGTTGCTAGCCATACGTGTGTCTTTCTATAGAGCTCCTGTCTTTCTGTCTCTCTCTCTTTCCTTTCCTTCTATTGCTTTTTATATGGAACAGTTTTGGGTACCTCAACAACTTAAGTGTTTAAAGGTTTCTAGGTTAAATAGGCTAAGTTAATGAACTTCCGGATAAGTGGTTTATGTTGCATTAGATGTTGTATTAAAGCCTTTTCCAAAATTCTTTGGTTTTCTATACTTTGCCAGTAACATTTTGGTATAATTTTTACCTCTTGAGAATATCTGGTTGGTGTTTCACCTGTGCACCAAACTTGAGTAAAGGAACCTTTGGTTACCCCCAGCATTTCAGTGCTCTGGGGTGTTACAGCCCCACAGGCTCACAATGGCCTCTTGTTTCCATGAGCATCTGGAGTGTCACACAGGTTGATGCCATTTGTCCTTGCTGCCCCTCACATCCCAGTGCCCCAGGAACAGCCCCCAGCCACCCGGGAGGGACAGGCCCTGCTGTGCCAGGCCTGGGCTCAGGCCTTGGCCTTTCTGCTGCCTCCAACCAGCCCAGGCCTTGCTCAGCATTGCAGTTCCCTGCTCACAGCCTTGGGCTCCTGCAATCCTGGCCTCAAGGATCTGCTCTCAGCAGTCCCTGGGGAGCCTTTGGCAGTCCCTGTCCTCAGTGGGGCCAGTGATGCTCCAAGGGACTTGGAGTTTTGCTTCTGACTCCTGAGCAGCTTCTTCAATCTTCTCTCAGTGCCTGATGGTCCTGGACTCAGCCCCAGTCCACCCTGGTGGTCATTATAATAAAGAAAGCCAGCAGGAGTTCTTTGTCTTCTTTCCATTGTCCTCGAGTCTTCAGGGCTTGTGCAGCTGCTTGGAGTCAGTTTGGAGTTCCGTTTAGGAGGAAGATTTCAAAGTGCATCTCATGACTTTCTTTTCCTGAAGGGAATATTTTTTTATTTTTCATTTCAGAGAGAAACTGATGGAAGGATTCTGCAGGTGATCTTGATGCTGAATGCCTCCTTAGAAGGTCCAGAACCAGAGAAGATTGAGCCCCCTTGTGGGCTGACCCAGTTTGGACAACCTGCTCCTCACCCCTAACCTCACCAACTCATGAAATCTCCCACATGGGAGTGACAACCAAAAATATAAAAAACCCTCATAAATTTCTCTTTATAAAAAAAAATGTTATTAAGTAATAAAACCGTATTTTTCTGATACATAATATTACTAATCTTTACATTTTAACCTAATTTTTATAATTATATTAATAATCTTTACATTATTAGCAACCAAATAAATGATTGGTCATTGTTTCTAACTAACAGAATTCCCTTAAGTAATAATAAGGCTCCATTGGTTATTGATTTCTCCCTCTTTAACATAATTCCTAACATTTGTAATCATTTTATCATCTTTATTATCAACTTTTTTTCAGACAGGGTCAAGGTGTGAGCTTCAGTGTCTAGGGTGACATTTCTGGCACACATTCAGAGCAGTTTTGGATCTGGTGAATGAATTTAGCAGGAAGTCTCAGCTTCAGAGTGGCACTTGGGGGTCCAGGGGTGCACTTGGAGGTCAGGGAGGGGAATCTGGGACTGTTCAGGATCCGGGTGGGCACTTGGTGGGCTCTAACAGGGCTCTGTGGGGCGCGGGGGATGATGGGAGTTGTAGGCACAGGTATTATACCGGTGAAAGGGGCTGCAGAGCATCATGGGAGCTGTAGGCGCGGCTGCAATGTCTCTCTATAAGGAGCGGGGCATGATGGGGGATGAAGTCTCAGCTGCAATGGCGTTTCACTGGAACCATGGAGCATGATGGGTGCTGAAGTCCTGGAAGTGCATCTTGCGGAGAGTTTGGGGTCCAGGAGGTCACTTCAGGGACACTTTTGCCTCTGAACGGCGACTTGAGGTCCTCAGGGGGGAACGTATACAGTTCAGGAGAACTTGGAGGGATCTTGGGGAGCTCTAACCAGGCTCTTTAGGGCACGGGGCACGGCAGGAATTTTAGGCGACTGACTGGGTTATGAGGTGCTCTGAGCTCACGGGGGAAGGCAGGAGATGAATTCCCAGAAGTGGCTGTAACGGACATCTGTTGGGTTGGGAGCATTCAGGGGATCCTTGGACGCTTTTGGGGGCGTCCTGAATAGGTGCTGAAGGGGCTCTAAGGGATCCTGGAGAGTCTGGGGGACACTTACAGGGCAAGTGGGGGGGATACCAGGGGTTTTGTGGAGTGCAGGGCATGACGGGCATTGTAGTCCTGTCTGCAATGGGGCTCTATCGGGCCGCAGGGCATGATGGGAGTTAGAGGCAGAAAGGAAAGATGGCTCCGACTCCAGGCACCACCCCCAAAGCACCAATCCCTGGCACTGAACCTCCTTGGTGGCACCTTGGTCTGGCATACACCTGAGAGATGTGTCTGTTTTCAGTGGGGAAAATTAGGAGTTTTAGATTGTTTTAAGGGAAAAAAAGGAAAACTTCTCTTTCCCCGAGTGCAACTAGCTCTGCAAGCAAAGCAGGTCCCAGGTGAATGAGGATGGACAGGATGGGGTTGGGGAATGTGGAGCAAGGTTGTCCACACTGGGTCAGACCTCAAGGCACAGCCTCTCTGAGCTTCACTGAATGCTGCAGTCACTTCTGCTCCAAAGAGAACAGGAATAAAATACATCCTTTAAAATGGGAATCTGTATTTCTAAGAAGCTCTTTTAAATATTTCTCCATAACTATCATAGGAAATCTTCCTAATGAATTGTACAAGACCAGAGGGAAGTCAAGGCACAGCAGAGGTTTGTTAGGAAACCTCTCAAGAACTCCAAGTGCGAATCAAACTCTGAAGTTTCTTGAAGTTTTAATGGGTCCCAGGGAGGAACATGAGTGAGAAAGTGTCCCCAAGCCTCAATCAGAGCAGAGAACTGGAGGCAGAGATGACAGGTGGGGACAAAGAGAAGGTCCTGCTAGCCACAACATTCCTTATCCATTGAGGTCCCAGGGGTTGGATGATGTAAGTGGTGGGGATGGGTGTAGAGACAAAGTGTGATTGATTGTCATCCATGAAGGGTCTTGATTTTCATATTTATTCAGACTGCATGAAGGTGCAAGAGGGTCAATATCAATTGGACATTGCTGGTATCAATCTATAAATACGCAAAAGAAAACTTATCAGGAAAAAACACTTCTCTCTCCAGTGCTTTCAATAGAATTTACAGTATATTCACTTTGAATACACTTCTGAAATTTACCTAATTAACCACAGAAGAATTGAAAATGTAAATTATTCCGGGGGGCATTTATTGTTTGAGTGTTTTGTAGAAATGTTTATGAGCCTTTGTCACTGAATTCCCAAACTGAAGAGCTCAAGAAAATAGAGTTCAATTTTAAGTTTGTCGTGGATTTAGCCTTGGCCAAATTGCCAGTGCATCCACTAGAATTATTGACTCATTTACTGCTGTGAGATAGGATTAGGAGGAAGGCAAATCAGGCTCAAACTTTAAAGGGTACAAGGAAAGTATGAGAAAAAAACCACCTCAGATTAAAACTTTCAGAACACTACTCTTCCCCCCCACAACTTCTTTTCTTTCATACCGATAATGTACAGAAACAGATCAGTAAGTTTAACCATCTCTAAAAATAGCTATTCACCAATTTACTTGGGTGAGGAGAACTTCAATCTATGGAGATTTCTCCACAAGAAAAGTTTTCTCCTGGCCTCTGTGTCACAGTGAATCAGCCATTCAGGAGAATGTAAATGGGATCACTGTGCAGAAATCCCTTCCTTGACTTACAGTTATCCCAAAACTAATTGTGAGGACCATATCAACTTATGGGGCACACTTTAAAGATTATAACAGATCAAACAAAAGCTCTATTCATCTTTGAAAACAGAGTTCTTTCTTCTTCTCTTCCCTGTGGGACAGGAGGGGTCTTCATCTTTCTCCTCTCTATTCAAATTTCTCATGGGATCACAGCCATTTCAACATCTGCTTTCTTTAGCACAAATGCCTCTTCTCATGTCTACAGTTATAACATTTCATCCACACCATAATGCATTTTCTATGAGTTACAGGGAAACAAGAGTCTCTTCTCCACAGCTTAAAAAAGGGAAATTTCAGCCCACAACTCACCCCCTTCTGTCATCTGGGACCTGATTCTTCCTTTTATCTGATCTCGATGTTTTCATGCAGTTTCTGTGCCTATCGTGGTCCTCTTCTTTCACTCAGGAGAGAGAACAAAGTGTCTGCAAGTCACATTCTGGGCAGTGAAAGAGTTCATATATTGCCCAGGCCTGCAGATGGTCAAGTGATCTCTCCTGGGCCACTGCCGGAGCTATTTTATGATGGAAACATTTTCGGTGGCTGCGCTGGGGGCCTGGGCCAGGATATCAGGGGCCCAGGCCAGAGCTGCAGGGGCTGCTCTGGGAGGGAGGCCAGGATCTCAACAGCCAGGCTAGAACTCAGAGGCTGCATGGCTCCCATCCCCCTTGCCCGGTGGTTTCTGGAAAAACTCATCAGGGGCAGCGTTCCAGCCACACCACGGGCCAGTCTGGCCACTCTAGGGGGAGGGGAAGCAGGCAGGATCTCAGCAGCCGATGTCTTGGCCTAGCAATCTGCCCCTCCAAATTACTCAAATTTTGGAAGAGGACTGTTAGGAATGATGTTCTATTTGTCCAATTAATCAAACAACAAGGTTAAATTTAGCAGCAATTTTTTTAATAGCAGTAATTGTATATAAATGGATACAATCAAAGTATATCAAATACGTATATTTGAGTATATACAAAATTTGACAGTGAGTAATTTAGTATAATTGAGGTTTGAATAAAGCATAAGCAAAACTGACCAGGGGTACAGGTAGGCATTCGCCCTTCCTCCCATACCAAAGCAATCAAGCTAAAAATCCTACTTACATACTGTATGTTAATACATATTAATACAGAATGTTCTGGAAAGCTCTCCTAGTTTCTATTCCTAAAATCTATGTCACTATGTTACGTTGGCATGCTCTAGTTAGGGGTGTCTCATCCTTTCTGGGGTCTTATTTCCGATGAATGCTCTGGGTCTTCCTCGTGTTCGCTGAGTGACCTTGCAGGTAGAGCAAGAGCACTAAGCTTTGGGTTATGTAACTAAGCATATGTTCCCACAACAAACCTTATTTCAGTGTCCAATGCCTGGAATCATCCCAGTTTGGCCCATTCCAACGTCAAAAATTTTTATTTCTAGCTGCTGTTATCAAACCTACATTCTTCTTCTAATACACCCACCGAACATCTGGAGGATTTCATCTGCTTTGTTTAACCACCTTTTTTTTTTTTTTTTTTTTTTGCTTTGTAACAATTGAATACAATTTTCTATTGATATGAAGCAACAATTTTGTTAATTTGGATCAAATTAGTTAGCACAAATCACATTTATCATGGAACAGACACAGAAGAAATAGAAGACGCAGAGAAAGACACAAAAGATGCACACACACACAGCTACCAACTCCTGGATTCCAGTGGCGTTCTGATAGAAATTCCAAGAGGAGGTAGGGTCAAGATATGTCCTTGCCTAGTGGTCAGCCTAAAATTCTCTTCAGTCTTTTTGGATCATTCTCCCAGGTGGGACTTTTGGTCATTTGGTCACACAAGAACTGGTCTGGTGCTCCAGGGTTGGGTGTGGAGCAATTCCTTTGGTGTGACACAGAGCCCAGGAGAAGGCAGGGAACAGGTCATGGACTGAGCCCGTGCTCCGTGTTTTTTAAGCCCCTGGGCCTTCATGGGTCTCTCCCCAGGTTGGACTAGCGATTGCTTTGGCAATCAGAGCCTGGGTCAGCACCAGCCCACTGTGTGACTGATTGACAGCTCATCCCAAGGTGTCTGGGACATTGATCTCATCCAGCCTCTGACAGCGACCATGGTGACACTGCGGAACCTCATGGAACCATGG